>JAYDZE010005384.1:0-10727 GCA_034509125.1 Monilaria moniliformis
ACACACTATTGGAGTGCACAGAAGCATAGGAGATTCATGGTTTATGTCCACTCAAAACTCATGATAGGTAACAATTTCCTGCAAGAATCTTGAACTTGCCTATGATATGATATTCCTTGCACTAATCTGAGTTCTGTTTTTGGTCCCTTTCCACAGTGGATGATACTTATCTTCTGATAGGCTCAGCCAACGTGAATCAAAGATCAATGGATGGGCAACGAGACACTGAGATAGCAATAGGCTGCTATCAACATCAGCCAAAAAATGTAGAAAACAGCATCAGCAATGCAGGAATTCGTGCTTTTCGTCTCTCATTGTGGTATGAGCATACTGGGAGAGACGAAGAGGTATACAAAGAGCCTCATAGTTTAGAATGTGTGAAGACTATACTATCAATAGGTAACAAAATGTGGAAGATTTACAGCCAAGATGAAGTGCAAGGTATGGGAGGTGTCCATTTAGTGACTTATCCTATTGATGTGACTGTGAAGGGCTGTGTTGAGGATCTAGCTGAGATAGACGGCTGTTTCCCCGACACAAAGACACCGGTGAGAGGGAAGAGATCGAGCATTGCATCATGTGTATTCACTACATAGAAAATCTAACACTATAACTGCAGTTGAGGGAAGGACTAATATATGTATCACATTCAACAGAACTGGCTTCAATTGTTCATGAGTGATTCAAAGATTATATCTATGTGTGTTATGATTAATCATTTACATACTACTCTTTTCTTAGTAATCAATGAAAACTATCATTATTTTTCTCCATTTCATCAATATAGAAGACAATTGTATTGTATGGCTCATTAAATCAAGAAGTAGAAATAAAATTAATCTCAAAATTTTGCAAGGCCTATCAATATAGTCAAGAACTAAAGACATTATCCAGCTGTAAATCTATTCCATATTTCCTATTTCCATGCAATATAGTTTCCCTTATATACCAGATTTTCTTCCTTATTTGATTGATATATAGCACCAAATTTAAAAATTCTTAACTGATTATTTCACATTGTTCAAATTTTGAATAGCCCTCCAAACTTATATGTTCCAAATGTCCAAAAACAGAGAGATGCATCCATCGTTTGCTCCCTTAGAACGTCATGTGAAAGCCTTCGATCACGACAAAGATGAAAGCTATAGAATGCAACATGTTAGCAGATCTATGGCTGCTGCTGACAGCCTCTTTTTGCATCCCAATTAGATATTTGATCTGCTCCATTCTCAAGGTTTCTTGAAAATCCCCCCCCAAAAAAAAAAAAAAAAACTTTTGCAAAAGTTTCTTGAGCTAGATATGTATTAATAAAGTTCTGATATATCATTTTATGCTGATAACTTTGATTCAAGAAATATGTCTAAAGTAAGTTCATAAATTCTCTTTTTTTTCACACACTGAAGGTGTCAAGAAACAGAAAAGTTTGTAATGCAGATATATATAGCCTCAAATTCATGCAAAGAAGCAGAATTATCCCAAGGTGCCCTCTGATTTTTCTCTTCAAGTTGATCTTATAAATGTGAGTATTCATGCCGAGATTCGAACACATGACCTTTCATTAGAGATAAGTGTCACTATATCTTTATATCTTCAAAGGCTTTCTTGAAAATACGTCGTTTATTTGTTAGGAACCAACCAAAAAACCAAAGTATCTGCTGGCATTAGCAGTTGGGATTCAACAAACAGATGTTGTCCGAATTTGAGTATATATATATATGGGATAAAGATTTGGGTGTAGACCACTTCAATAATGAAGAGCATGTTGAATTATAATCTCACAATGATTTGATTTCCCTTAATTAAAAAATATTTTTTATTTATATCTTACTTATATAGTAAAATATGCCATACTTACTTGTATATAATATTGATGTATCATCTGTGTTGGTATAATGAAAAAATGAACAACATAAGCTATAGTATTTGACGTGACATTTTCAAGAGCTTACAATTTTTTTTTTCTAATATCGTAATATTTTTGTGGTATATCTCACGTTCTTTGTTAGTGTTGATATTTAGGAATATAAAGATTGTGAAGAAGCACGAACTAGAAATTTCACAAGTATGTATCTGGTATTTAATTTGATTTTCACACCCAAACTAAGGCTAAAATGGAAAAAAAAAAATTGCAGGGACGATGAGAGATGTGCCAATCCATTTTTACCCCCTTGTGTGGGGTACATATCTTATATACTGCTTCCTAGTAATATCTTTTTATGACAAGCGAAGCAATAAAGGGTTGAATCGAGATTTCTTTTAACGAACAAATTTTAGGTTCGTTGAGATCATGGCTCCAGTGTTCTCAAGAAAACCATGGAGCTGTGTTCGGGAAATGACTATCGACTCTATCCCAATCTCATATTTCATCACGTACATGTCTTGCAGTACGACAAGAAAATCACTATACCTGGTACGCGTTGGTAAAATAGGACACGAGATTAGAATAAAGGGTCACTTATTATCATAATGAGGTCTACATTAGGTCATTTACAAGGAAAACAAGAAGCAATCGGATTATAGCCAACGAGACAGGAAATTTGGATGGCCAAAGCATATGTACAAACTTGCACAGATAGAAAAATTTGAAAGCTATACCTTGAATTCGAGTCATAGTTGCTTGTCATCGCGAGATACAGATACATCCAGGCTATCACCAACGCCACCATTAGAATCCGGGGGGCTATTGCTATGACGAGCTTTATTATGAGTCGCAATGGCATCCTTCAATTTCTGGAGCTGCATAATAGCACACAGCATAATATAATTTAGCTACGAATGATACATGTGTGAAATAACTATTAACTCTCAACTTAGATAGCAAGCCTAGAAGTAGACATCCTTTGATGTCCAAATTGACCAAAATACTTTGTAGGCGAAAGGGATCAAGCAACAGTTTCGAATAACTCTAGTGTAAATCGACTAATGTTCATCTGGTCACATAAAATATGTAGCTATGAACTTTTTCTTGTTTAACTACATGGACTTATGATTTGCTAATTCTCTTTTAATAACGATGACCAAATGAAGTGACAGAGCTAAACATGGGGGCTGCAGAAGCGGATTTGAAGGTTGATTCGAAAAACAAAGCAAATTGTGTGAGGTCTTACCTTCGCAAGAGAGCATGAAAATGAATCGACCAAGCCATCAGCTCCCTTATAGAAGTGGAAATACGGAAGAACCTTTATATTTAGGCTTTTGCAGAGGGGCTTGTTCTCATCGAAGTTCACCTTAAGGAAGATAATTTCTGGGTGCTGTTCGGCAAACCTGCAGATCTAAACGCAAGGACATCAGCAGGCATAGCAACAATCTTGATATTTATTCGTTCACAGAGGAAAAAGTAACTTTGTAGCTGAAAAGAAATCCAACGATGACCTATATGACACATAGGTCGCTGCAGAGGTAAACTAAAACAGGAGTAAACTATCTTAACAATCGAAGCATCAAAAGCTGAGAAAATATAGGTCACTGCAGAAGTAATTTGAGACATGAAAAGGGATCTTGAAATGAAGTTTGTTACTTGAAGACATCCCATTTATATGAGAGCATAAACTAATCCTCATTATTCAGGCACAGCTCTATCACAGATTCACAATCAAGAAGTTCCACAAAAATGCTAAGAAGGTTGAATCTAGAGGTAGCATGATACTTTCATTACCCAATGATACATATAACTGGCTATTTATGTGATTACAGACAAACACCTAATCTGACTTTCTTTAGATATATCACTGCAATCATCAAGTAGGCAACATGCCAAATGCCGGGAAGCACAACCAAAACCAGTAAGTAAAACGGGGCACTTACTTTGGGAAATAGAGCTCGACAAGAAGCACACCACGCACCAAAGAATTCGACAATGACCAATCTATCGCCAGCCTGACTCAGTGCGTCTACAAATTCTTGTGTTGAGTTAATGTCAATCATATTCGGGCCAGCATTCTTTTCCCACCATTTCGGCTGATTAGTTTCAGCAGCAGCAGCCTGTGCCTGTTAATTCCTCACGAGGCATTAGCTAGGGAGATAGAGAGCACCACCTTACAGATGATGCAATGAAGAAGACCATATCTAAAGAGACTTTCGATTTCTTTCAGTAAAGGTTAATAACGCAAGACACAATTCCTGCAAAGTTGATTCTCCCCCTGCATTCTTCCATAACTAGCAAATAACAAAATTTCAAGGTAAAGCCATCCTTTTCATCCAATGATTATATCTTGAGTAATCCTACCAATACCATCACTACACTGAGTACACTGAGACAGTCTCTCTCTCTCTCTCTCTCTCTCACACACACACACACACACAAAAATTGACATTACTGTATACGAACTTTCCAATTGATGCACAAAGATATTACAAATTATTCGCTTTTTTCTCCCTGATATCTCTCCATAACTCATCAAGCTCGCTATTTTTCAAGAAAAACTAGAGAATTTAATGTACAAACTCTATCCCAATATATAGTTCAACCCGTATAACGGTATAACATATTCTCCAACATTAAACACTTCCTAAAACAGGGGGAAAAGGAATTAACATCTAAGAGTGGGCAAAAAACTCGGCCATTAAGAAAAGACGGAATCTTTTTAACCTTTAACAAGAAAAATCCACTTTTTTGAGGTTTAGCAGCAAACGAATATGAAAATCCGCCATTTCTTGAACTTGGTTTGCATTCGCCCGTAAGCTGAAGATAATAAATCCGACTTGAACCAAGAGAAATTCTTGATATATCATAGGAGTTTTGTGGGACGACAGATTTCCCCAACATATTGCATACAATCTCTCTCTTTTCTGACAATTTTCCAGAACTGTTTCGAAATCTTTGTGGATTGCTATGATTTAAAAAATACAATAAAAAATAGTTGAAAAAGTTAGCATAGTGAAAGGGAAATAAATATTAGTACAAGATTGTAGGTCCGCTTTGGTATCAGCGCATACCCTATACAAGAAATTGTGGAGTAATCAAATGCAATATATAAGTGCAACAGAATAGTACAGTTTTTTTTTTTTTTTTTTTTTTTTACAAAAATATAAAATTTAGTAGTTAGATCGAACATTAGAGTTGTGACCATTCTAAATTTTTACCGATGAGTTTATCGACAGTAATATTAAAAGAAGGTCGTACCTAGAGTAATAGTAGAAAAAGGTCGGGGGTATTAGAAGAAGGTCGTAAAATTTTATATTTAAAATTTATGTCGAAAATTTTGATACCTATTTTAAATATTATTGAGTAATTATCAAGTATCTAAGTCTAAATTATAAAATAACATGACATAGTATACTTTATCGGAGTTGCATGGATGGAGCCCAAGTTCATATTTCAAAATCGTATCAAAGGTATATTTATAATTTTATTAGTTTTCCTTGTGTTGAAATCAAGAATATAAGTACCAATTTTGACATATTTGTTTCCTCAATATAATGAAAATCATGTTCCCAAATTATTATTTTTCGTGGAATTCACCATTAAATAATATTAATCTGAATATTCTACGTAAGTCCAACTAGTTCCTTCTCGTGAATTTTGATTGGCCTACATATAAATGTTCCCACAAAATTTGATTCTTTATATAATCAGAAGATATATAAATTCCAAAATAATTCCCCAATTAGATTTCATTTTCTAAACTAAGTTTCGAGTTGCTAATGCAATGCTACCAAATACACATTCGATTTATACAGAAACTGATTATTCTAACACAAATAATGTGATAAAAAACTACAGAGCCAATGGAATGCCTTCCAATCATGTACCACTATAAAAAAATGGAGAATTAAACAAAACTAAGAGCTCAAGAACAATATAAACCATAATCAAAACAGAGAAGCCATCCCCACAGACATACAGCTAATCTATTCTTACATAGCCAAATCTTAATGATTTCATATATTGCCCAAAAAGCATCTTCCCAGAAGAGCAAGTGTGTCGCTAATCTAGTTCTCTGTGATCGCGGTCAGAAGGTATCAAAATAATCAATCATGTCTCAGCAATAAAACATGAAAATGAAAAAGAAAATAGAACAGGATATCATCATTTAGATATTGTGCCAATCTAAGCAAACTGCAACTGTTCAAGCAAGATACTGATCCATGAAGACTCCAAATATTTGAGAGGAATAGCAAAATGTAAATTTGGACAGAGCTCAAAGCTAGTATGAGTATTGAATAGATTAGAAGGCTAGAAGCGGCTCAGAAAACACAAGCGTAAAACCTTAATTAGTAATAAAAGATATCACAACGAAAGACAAAACAGATGAAAAACTTTCACGACTGAAGAAATAGAATTAGGTCTGAGTGCACTTCCTAGTGACTACTAGAAAAAAGGCTATAATTTAATTCACTACTATAATCGTGAGATCAATAATTTGTAATAAACTGTTGTGCATTATTATGATTATTGTGCTGCTTACTTGCATTAGATCCGTCTTCCAAAACATTTTCCCCAGTAAACTCAAACTATGAAACATGATCCAGCCCCCCAAGTGATAATAAACGAGAAAACAAAATAGTTGCACGTAAAGCCATTTTAAAAAAAATGATGTGAGGCTTTTTACTTGAGTACCAAAGTCAAAACTGATTTCTGAATCATAGAACATTTGCAGACCTAAGTTTTAGAACAACCAGGAGAGAGAACTACTTTACCTGATACACTTACCACACATGCTGGAGAGTTTTTTAAAGCAGCAATGACTCCTCATCTGCAAGAAACCCGAAAGCCATTAAAACAATCCTTAAGAAGAAGAAAAGAAAAATAAGAGACTACACAGTGTACACTAGAGAAAAAGATAATTTACGAGGAAGCATAGAAACATGACATGAAGATGTCCCAACTAAGATATTTATAGTCTCACAGCATCACTAAGTGTCTCTTATAACATATTATACAGATTCCAGCTGCGTAACACCAGAAAACTCCTTTCACTCTCACTCTCTCTCTCCAGTAAAAAGGAGCACGACTGAACAAGCTTCTACCTTGCTCCATCCAAATCTTAGATTACCGAGCATGTTTCCCATTAAAATTGTATCACAGCTTACTAATTCTAGTACAACTGTCACAGAGATATTATGAACTTCATCTTCAGTTTTCAATCGCCTATGTCACACCTTTTAACCCAGATAAAACACTGGCACAAACTATTGAAGACCATAAGCTATCTAACATCAGGACTTCTCAACTATTCCCTTTGTCATCACAGAATATGACAAAACATGATCGCAGCAGCTTCCAAACAATGCTATTTTAACCAAACCTTTGATCAACTGAGAGAGCTAACTGTACCGTTCAACTTATACGAAATTGATAATGATGAAATGGATGAAACCTAAACTAGTCAATCTTTCAGCTCTAGATTGAGAACACGCTAAGAGACAATTTTCAGTCCATCCCCATAATGGTCAAACTCATTTCCAAATAGAAGATCATTGCAGGTAAAACTGATTAGTGAAACAATCAACCCTGCAACCAATTCATTTGATTGAACATGTTGAATCTCATATATAACTAGCTTCTGGATATTCTAATGTAGGTACAGTAGAATATAACCACCATTGTTCTTATAAAGCTGGTCAACCATTTTACTGGCTGATACACGGGATAGCGATTCCTTTATCCAGTTCATATTCCACAAATCAATGGCTGATTCCCTGCCCAACTCATGCAGTAAACATACAGACACTATCACATGCAATAAAGTGCATAATATTCCTGGAGAGCCCCAATAAGATGCTGGAAGAACACTAGGTCATTCGAATTAAAATTTTAAATGGTTATATTCCAAAAAATGCTAGTCCACTCTGTACACCTCCGAACTACTACCTAACTACAACACCTACCTGCCACAGATGCAGGTGAGGGTGCGTGCTTATCAAGCTGCCTAAGGTGAGAAGCTCAAACAAAAATTTCTTCCCTCCTCACATGTCTCATCTTCTCATTTAAACTATATCCAGAGCCAAAGTGAAACATTCTTATGCATAAGAAAGCACTTTCTAAGTACTATTGTGATGGTAACCTCCTTCCATTTCAGGACTGCTGATCCACATCACCTCACCCTTGTTGCCATTTTGATAATAAAGAATGGAGGTCAAATAACCACAAACTTTGCATAGCATGGCTAGCACCGAATATCTGATTTGCTCTCCTCTATCAGATTATATTCAGCATAATGAACAATTTTAAGCAAGAAGTGAAACTAGACCGAAAGAACAACTTGTCATTGGTCAAGGCAGTTCCAGAACAAGAGCAATAAAGCATAAGCATGATTTATAGGGGGGAAGGAGGGTGTACTCACATCTTAAAGCACCTGAACACAAAAATACATATAAATTGCAAACTAATCAGGAGAGGCAGTACCCAAAAAGGTGGAGGACGTACTTGCCTATAAAGTACTCAGCTTTCATCATTCAGCTGCTCACCACCATCAGTTTTTCCATCCTTCCTGGACAATTCTGATGCATAGAGAAGCTTGCTCACTGAGGACGTGAGATAACTACTTCGCTAGCTAAATATATCACCAGGGAATCATATAGGAACCGAGGTTTTCTCATCTGAGAGGATGCTATAACCTACTTCATGTTAATTAGGCTGGAGAGCACGACAAGCTTTTGACTGCTGATCCTAACAAAATAGGCTATATAGAGACAAAATACAGATCCAAAGTGAGCCTTAGGTGAATGTATATCGAGTTTTTATACTCTAATTCCACCAAGAAAGTGCATAGAGATAGCTTGGGAAATTTTCATTTCCCACTTCTCAAATTCCAATGGAACACTTTCTAATCATTCCAAAAAATACGATTAATCTACGTACCTAAAAAATCAAGTAGAAGTTGCAAACAAGATACTTCTATTGACCAAAAACATACACCGTTAGTTTCCCGTTCCTAGTAAAATCAACAGCTCACAGCAACAATCACCTAAATATAAACCTTCCAAATTTCATCGGAGTGTTGTCACATCCTTAGCAAATCGGCAACATCCAACAAGCTCAGGGGAAAAGATGATACAATCTAAGAGTCAAAACTCAACTAGGATCACAGAGAACCACACCAAAGTCTTCCAGTCTTCCACTGCATCTCACTCATTGATATTTCACTCAGAGGGTGTAAAGAATAACTTAATTCATCAGTATGTTTCTAGGCATAGAAAATTATACACCAGCTAAGAGATGCCTCCACAGATGCTCAAAAGATTGTTGTGTTCTGGGGCAAACTTTATCGAAGTAAAAGAAGAGAAGTTGCGAGAAACAGCAAAACAATCCTAAAAACTCAAACAGAAATTTGATCTCAATCAGATCCATTTGAAGCAGAAATTATAGTCTAAGTTTTAAATGATACTTGCGCAAAGAATTCCTAAGAAGCACCACAATCTCCACTAATTCAATAACTATTCCCTGTCAAAGAGAGGTCTATCTGATTCTAACTCCAATCTATTTCAAATTTTTGACAATGATGTCCAAATTCACCATTATAAGAATAAGCATTCCTCCAAACCCATGGAACCCTTCAATTACAGCAACTCAAGCTCTAGCACTTAAATAAGCGCTGCATTTATCCAAATCTTAACAACCAACTTCACAGATGCTTTGAATATGAAACAATCAGAAGTAGAAACCACGGTGGGAGAGTAACAGTACATATATAAAGAAGAATGAAGATAGTGAAGATACCGCCAAACATTCTACTGAGTCATGATTATAGTCAAAGGAAGAAGTTAAGATAGAAACCCTAATCTCCTATACAGATATTTAAAGATGACAAGTAATATAAGCATTAAGCTACAGGGTATAATACGCACAAAGTCACAGTTTTTTGCCCTTTACTCTTGGGCAGCAACAATACTTGCAAGGGATGCTCTTACGCATTAATCCTCCACATATCAACGGCGATTCATCCTAGGTTTTTCAAGGCCTCCCCAGGAAGCAGAACTGGCACCATATGAAGGACCCTTGTGTAACAAACAATAAAAAGTTAACCACATGATAACTCATCATAGAATAAGGTCTTGGATATATAATTTAAATGATTAAAGTTCCTGTTTAGTTGCATCCACACCTGGCGAACCCCATATGCGTCATCATAAGGGGCAGAAAAATTGGCATCAGGGTTTTTGTACGTCATCCCATAGGCCCCACCTTAGCAAAATACAACAGAGTCAAAGATAAGGCATCTGAGGGGCAGAAATATAAAGCCCATAACTTGAAATTTAGCGAAGTAACAACTAATAAAACCAATAGCTAGCATATACACGTACACAAAACACTTACTTATCTCCAGTAAAATTTATTAACAATTCAAAGTTACAATCAGTAAAACAAGCCTAGAGCCACAACCTAAGAGAATCATAACAGATAAGTTTAGCTTCTGTGACCACTAACTTCTGCACAGTGCAAGCTAAGAAAGATGAACCCATTTTCTATTATGAACTGCTGAAATGTACCAAAACCAACAGAAAAAGGGAAGAAGAAAAGGATCTTTGCAAGTCTACATTTACTACATGGCTACCACTAAGTAAATAAAGGAGATGGAGAATATACTAGAATTTCAGTCTTTAGGACTCTAATGCATTTACTGAAGAACCTTTAGTGAAATGAAAGAAGAAAGTATCAACCTGCATTCCATGCTCTAGCACCAGAATTTGCAAGCTCAGAACGCAGTCTCTCAACTTCACGAGCCATGCTGACCAAGTTCTTCTCCATCGCCTGCCTCTGTTCCATCAGCTCAATATTTGCATTC
>JAYDZE010005395.1:0-10726 GCA_034509125.1 Monilaria moniliformis
TATTATTATTATTATTATTATTATTATTATTATTATTATTATTATTATTATTATTATTATTATTATAATAATAATAAAAGTCCTATTTTACAAAATTTTAACATATCTATAACACTCTTTTTTTAGAATTACATTAATTAAATAATTAAAGCACCACACACAAGCAAGCGAGACTACTGCACAACCACAAAGTGTGAAATAAATATTGTAAACATCCGAAATTGAACCCAAAATCTTTTATTAAGAGAAGTCTTATGATGTCTTCACTTCACCATTTAATATGGACCTCATTAGCATATCTATGACACTCTTACCTATATTAATTCTCAAAATAGTTTAATAGATTAATATATATTTAAGCATAAGGTGTATTTGTTTAGGGTATAAGGAGTATTTATTTTGATATAACATAAAAAAATTTCTACATAAATTTTTAGGTTAATTATAATTTATAGCTTTAACTTTCAACAATTTTTAGTTTATAACTTGAACTTTGACTTATTTTTTGTATAAATTTCAATTTTTTCAATTTATAGTCTCAACTTTGATTTTTTTTTTTTTTTTGTGTATTAACCCGAATTTATTTTTTTTCCTGTTAATAGCCTCAATTTTGAGAAATATTTTAACTATAGCCAGGTCAAAAAATTCAGCGACGAAAGTGTGACTCAAATGATAAGTAAAATGAGGTGGATTTCAAAAAAATGACATCGTCCATGTCCACATCATCAAATAAAAGTATCGTTAGTTTTCTTGTATGAAGATTCACACATTTCAAGAGTGGGAATTCTAGAAATTTTTCGCGCGTGATTATTTTCGTTTATTTAGACTGTGACACTTTATTTCACAATGCGACATTAACGACATCGTTTAGTTGAGATGAAGAATAAAAAATTCAACTCTTTTGCTTCTTATCCCAATGACACTTTTGGAGTCGACAAGATTATAATTGGACTATAATTGAATTTTTCTCAAAGTTCACACTAATACAAATTGAAAATTTTGAACTCTTTTCACATTCGTTTTTTTTCTCTCCCCTTTTGGTTAGATTCTATTCGGTTTCTTTCATTTTTAGAATCCAATATAATTTACATATATGATATGAAAGTTGGTCGAACACATGGTTATTAAACTGTAAAATTTATACGTGTAGACAAGATATAAAATAATTTAGTTAATTGTATTATGACATTGCACAATGAACATTGACACAGTGGGGGCAATGTGCGGGTGTTACGTTAATCTATAATTATATAATATATAAAAACGTAGTATAAATTTTTTTTCCACCAAATTTAATCTTTCTTCTATTTGCTCCGTTAAATATAAGGAAGATTAAAAATAATAATTTTAAAAATAAAAAAATAGATCAAATATATTATACAATTTCTTATGAAAATACTTATGGTACATATTCTTCATAAAAGCTAAGACCTTATTTGTTTATATCTTAATATTATCTGCAACACATTTAAATTAATTAATAATTATAATGATCACTATACCTTATAAATATTAATAAATCACACAGTACACACATCTCATTAACTGTAATTGGTCAAAGAAAAAAGTCCCATGAAAAAAGAAAATGCAACACAAGTCAACAAATATCATTACCTTGGTTAATTCCTCTCAATTTTGATTTTTGAGGAAACAGAAACACTTAAACCAATCTAAGTAAAGAGAAAAGATGCAAATAGTTATGACAAAAGATCATACAAGAAATTAAATGAATTTCATTTAATAAAATATAATCAATTGATACATACATACATACATGTTGTAAGAGTAAAAACATAGTCCAACAGCAGCAGCAAACAATTTACAGCAAGAAACCTGTTGGATAACGATGGTTGAGAACGAGAGCAACTGGCGAAAACTACGCTGCAACTTAGTTATAGAAGGCAAAACCACGCTCGTAGTTACATCTTTCGTTGATGCTGGTTACCTCTTGGAGTGACACTGGTTGAGCTCATACTTGCAGTTCTCAAGAGCCTGCGGAATTCTGACAAGCTGATCTTCCCGTCTTTGTCAATATCTGCTTCTTCTAGAAGCATGTCCATCGAACCCCTTAGACCCGTGTGCTGTTGTAAGTATATACAAACAAAGCGAGGGATCAACATTTCTCACCAATCACAAACATATTGCATAGGTTTATGCATTTCAACATCAACTAACCATTTTGATTTCCTCTGGTGTTATATATCCATCTTTGTCAACATCAAATTTTTCAAAAGCAGCCTTGGATCTCTGCTGCCATTTCTCTGAGCTGTGTTCCTCCAGCTGATTCACGTGAATGGTTGCAGCAACAAACTCCGAGAAATCTACTAGTCCATCAGTATTACTATCAATCTGCTCACATCCAACACACGACATTTATCAGTAGGAACTCACAACACTGCCATGAAGCAGACCAAATGACCAAACATACCGCTTGAAGGATTTCAAGAACGCGTGATTCTTTCAACTTCCAAGGAAGATCCTTCGCCAAGGCCTATGACACGTGATATAAACACAAAAAATGAATTTCCAACATCACATGGAACATTGAACGAAGTAAACACTAATTTAAATCCTTGGAGAATCAGTGAAGCCAGAACTAACCTGTCTCATTTCTTCGAGACTGATGGCTCCATTTTTATCCACATCAATTGCATCGAATTGATCTTGTAGATCAGCCAGCTCTTCCTTGTCAATTGTGCCAGCCAATGCCTGGAGTAATAAATTAATCAGAATGGACAAATTTGAATAATTAACAGAGACAAGGAGGGCATTTACTTTGAGCGTTATGATAGATTGATAAATCACAAGATTGGGTAATTGAAGGATAAAATGGTCAAACAAGCTCAAAATTAATCAATCTATCAAAATAACAATGGTTTAACTTTGATTATTTCAACCAATCTATCCTATCAATCAAAGTAAACGCCCCTAGAAGTCTACAAATACCAAAAAAAAAAAAAAAAACAAGTTACCCTAAGTGCAAACTGCTTCAATCTGCTGTATGTCACGAAGCGCCGCATGTTGGCTAGAACGGATATGTCTAGTGGGATATCTGAAGCTTCACCTCCTTCTCGTACCCATGCATGAGCTAGACAAGTTTGAAGAATGAGTCTACTAATCCAACTATTAAGTATTTATTACTTGTTCAAGAATCAGCAGGACATACATAGAGCTTGGGCTGCAGTAAGTCTTGCATGAGGATCTTTCACGAGCAACTTCCTCACAAAATCTTTAGCAGCATCACTTATGGTTGGCCATGGTTTCCGCCGAAAATCAGGCTTGTTTCTGAGAACCTATAAACATTAAACAAACATGTGTTCAAATTCATGCTGAAGGAAGCAATAAACACATGTATCATCAGGTTAAACAAGACAAATCTCTCTAAACATGCCACAGGGTGGCAAAATAAAGAAACATCTTAATTTAAATACTATTAATTATCGGAGACTGGTAGATAGCATTCATCTACTTATGAATCTTTACTGTGAGAAACTGAAAATCTTAGTATATTATAATAACAGATTAATAGGAGAATGTAGATAGCGGGGGATCCAACCTCCTTAAATATGCCATCCTCAGTTTTATCCCAGAAGGGCCGACGGCCACAAAGCAAAATGTAAGTAATTACACCTATGCTCCATACATCTGATTCTGGGCCTGACCTACGCTTCAATACCTCTGGAGCAACATAATACGCACTCCCAACAATGTCGTGGAACTTCTTACCTGCATTGACAATGACATAAATAAATAAATTACAAAACAAAGATCTTCGAATGAATGAGGCACAATGCCTAGATAATTAGCCATTCACCTTATAATTAGTATATATGTAGAAAGTAAACAGACATGTTTGTGCATGTAGAAGTACTCAACAGACAATACTAGAAAAGTAGGGAAGTATAAAAGAACAAGAGAATAAAATCTGATAACCTGGTTTTATGAAGTCCGAAAGTCCAAAGTCTGTAGCTTTCAATGGTGAATCCTCTTTTGCCGACTTAAACAAGAAGTTCTGAGGAGAAGTATGGATCAGAAAATCAAGCAACATAGTACATTACAATGTTAAGTTATTTTCAAATACCTCAGGCTTCAAATCACGGTGTACCAAACCATGTAAGTGGCATTCCGCTGCAACTTTCAGCATCTGCCTTACAACAATTGCTGCATCTTTCTCTGCATAACGGTTATCTTTTCTGTTAAAGAGAATCGGAGTTGAGTCTTAGAATAATGCTTTTGCCAAGATAGAACTGCATCCATATAACTCATATAACAAGAATTTAGGACTTGATTGTGCTCACTTAGATAATATACGGTCTAGTAATTCTCCACCCTCACATAACCTGAATATGCAACCGGAAAACAACTCATTCAGATTATTATAGTAATGACAAATTAATACAGGAAAACAGTTGTAGTAAAGAAGATATTAAGAAAACTTACTCCATCACTATATATACATATGAATCATCATCGAAAGCATTATGGAACTGGACCACATTCTCATGACCTGCTAATTCTTTCAATATCTCGACTTCTCTCTTGACATCCTCAACAGCAATTGGAAGAACCATCTGACATGATAAATAGTTATTGTTTGGTGCAAACTCATCAGAACCATATAATTTTAAGCCAGGGCAATAACTTAAACAAGCTATTAACTAATATCAAACCATAATGAAAGTAATAAGTTCAACAAAAAGCTAGACTTAACAGTTTTATTTCTAGATCAGTTTTTTTATAAAGCTGCGCATGGCATACTGAGTTATGCATCAGTATCATTAAAAGAATTGTATTTTTGAAGCATGTTTATAGAGTAACTGGCCTTAGCCAAAAGGTCTTTTAAAGATGTGATCTAGAGCCGAAATATATCTAAACAACTACATTGTTTGATAATCCACACTGATCAACGGAGAGAGCCTTTTGACGGAAAAGCTGTAAATGGTGAAAAACCTAATCCAACCAACACAACAGGCAAAACTACGCCATCACATTTTGATAAAAGCACCAGCTCCAGAGGACTCGAGGGGTTACTTAATCATAAAACATTCAGAAAAAGAAAGAAAAAAACTCAAATTTGGTAATGCTCAAGCTACAAATGCTGACAACATTCGCAATAATCCCAAACCAGATTGCATGATCTAATCACTTAGATTCGATGGGCCGAACATCTTATGGAGAAACATTTTCCAATAATAAATTTCCCACTCCGAAATCCATCGAGTGAATACCACAAAACAATTGAGCATTATAAATAGCCATAAACGATACTTGTCAACAACAATTTCAATCAATGGGGGGAAAATTTTCACCTTGTTCTTCTCTATTCTCTTGACAGCAACACGATCTCCATTGCGGTTATCAACCGCAACATAGGTATAACCAAATTGGCCATGGCCCAGCAATTTCCCAATCGTATACCTCGCATCAAAATCCTTCTCGTACCCAAACTCGGTTCTTTTCCCACAAGGGATTGACAAATTCTGCCTTCTCGAGTTGTTCTTCACATTGTGCTTGTGCGAAGACTGTTTCTGCTTCTGTTGTTTATTCCTCTGATTATCCTTAGGTTTGTGGCGAGAGCCCTCTTGCTTTTTCGATGTGAAGGGCGGGCGTATCTTGGCGACAGGCCAGGCGGCGTTGCATTTTTCGTGGTGGGCGTCTGCGGCGGTTTGGGCGGCAGGTTTGGCGCTGCTGCTGGAGCCGCTGTCCTTGGTGGTGGAATTACAGATACCCATTGCAACGCAGCTGCAGATTTCCTCTTCTTCTTCGGAAATCGAAGGATTGCGGGTGGTGAAATGGGGATTGAAGGAAGATCAGCTGAATCATGTGAAAACAGAATGGAAAGGGGTGAAGAGATATAAATACAATACAAGGGAGAAAAAGTTGTGGAATGATGAATCAAAATGAAATCCAGAGAAATGAGGAAGAAGGGAGGAAGGAGAAGAAGGAGGTGAAGCTCATGGTCAAAGATGATTGCGGTAAAAGAGAGGACAAACAAAATCTCCTTCTCCAGTTCTTTCTTCCTAGTAATTTCTCGCTTTCTTCACTGTCTTAAAATTTTCATTTTTGAGGGCTGTTTTAAAACTTTTTTTGGTTGCCCTCTAAAATTGTTCTGGTTAAATCGCCATACATCCACTGATTTTACTATGCTATAAGATTAATTTATCCGTACATTTTAAGATGAACAACGATTACATACTATTTATATCTTTGAAGATGGGAAGAATTTCCTTAATGCAAAGTTAAGCAGGGTCTTATTGAATTGTCCGGTCTGTTAATAATTAATATTATTATTTTAATTATTTTTATTTGTATATTTATTTTTTTCTATTTTAATTAGGGCTAAGTTTCAAATTCTTCATCAATCACTTTAGTTAGGGTTAGATCGTGCCATTATCGTGTGATTGTAGTGTCGTGTCTGGTTCGTATCGTTATCGTGTCGCTAACAGGTTCGTGTCATCTGTGGGTCGTGTTTGAGTTTGAATATGGCAGGTTGGATTTGTGTTCGAGTTGAGGGTTTTATTAACAAGTCGTGTTCGAATTTGACCTTTTCGAATTGGGTCGATATCGACCCAAACCGCACGATTTGTCAGCCCTAGAAAATACAATACCAAGTTTTCACCAAGTTTGAGAAATAAACAAGTTCAATTTATGTTTCTACTACAATAATATATCAACAACTCAATTTATACGATTTGTCAGTCCTAGAAAATACAATGCCAAATTTTCCCCAAATTTGAGAAATAAATAAGTTTAATCTATGTTTCTTCTATAATAGTATGATTGACATATTAGGCTAACGATTTAGAACCCAATATTCTCCAAACTTTTTCACCCACAAAATTTCTAATTAGTATGTTCTGAAAATTGAAGATGTAAAATATATTGATAGCATACAAGTGAGTAAAAGTTGTCAAACTCCCTGGTGTCCGACATGCTTCGTCCACACGAACAGAAACAATAGTCAGTCAATAATGCAGATGTTCAATTATTATTTATGACTTTGACGTGTGGACTATTTGAAACTACAACATACGCCCAAACAGAAACGCTTGTTCAGTTCCGGCTGGCCTTTGTACACATTGTCATTTGCCACATCCACATTCCCCACTCCACCAACACCACCGTCTATAATTTCATATTCTTTTTACTCTAGTAGACAATTATTAGTTACAATTTATTATTATATATATTTTTAGGATTTGTAATTTCTTAGCTTTTGGTTTAAAAAATTATCAAATATGGTTGTTTTTTTCATTATTAGGTCATGTAATTGTATATAATTCATTAGATAATCTTCAGTGTGGATTGTTGAGGAGTTATAAGCAATGTAGACTTCTCAATGGAAATTGATGGGCTTATCTTAACAGGCTGTAGCTAATCGGACTGGGCGAACTGGCCGGGACATAGGCTGGGTCTTCGGTGAAAAATGTGAGGCTGTAGCTGTCAAAATATATTTTGTTGAGCGAACTAGTGTTAAATATATGCCAACCTTTAGGACTTATGTTCTAATATATCATGGAATTATAGATTATATAGTATGATTAGTTTCTTTTCATATAATATGGTGCTGGCTTTATTGTTAACTCAATTTTGACCTTGATAAAACTTAACAATTTATTTAATTAGTTAAAAGTATAGTTAAGTTAAAAAATTTAAAATAATTGAAAAGAAAAAAAAAAAAAAAAACCTAATGTTTTTCATTTTAATGTTTTCAACCGGCGAGGCTGTGGAAATATTAGTGTTACAATATACACAATCAATGGAAAAGAGGCTACATATTTAAACAGGAGGCAAAACATGATAGAGACATGGGCAGATTGTAGGAACACATCACTTAATTTGTTTTTTAGACTTTGAATCAGTGTTCATAGTTCTGGAATAGTTGGTTCCATTTTCACCCTAACTCTCCAATTTTCATATCGTTTTTTTTTTGTAATTGTAACATTAAATTTTAAAGATCATGTCGCGGTAGATTCGAACCTGAAACTTTTGGTCTCGTACATTAACCACTCTACCGATAGGCCAACACACACTAGCTTTCCAATTTGTTGGGTACACGTTAGGTCCATATACTATTTTATTACAATCATACCTTCATGAGAAAAATAAAATCACATTAATTTATATATATTGATAAACATCTACATGATCTTGAAAGAACAGCAAACTGGAACAGTTGCTTCAAATCTGTACAATATTTAAGCCATACCAAGAATAGAATGTCTGCTGCAATGGGTACTGAAGTTGTAATATACAAGGTGGACACATGAACACATAATTGTTTATCTTGTACGTTAAGAAAAAAAATATAAAGGACTATGATTTTCAGTTAAATAACAAAATCCCCTCGACAGATACACGAACTTAGTGTCATAATGCCGCAATCACCATCACAGGTACATTGTGGAAACAACATTTATGCAATTTCTCTATCTTTATATCAACAAGTGCCCATTATCTGTCTTCCACAATTAGTTTATGGAATTTTACTTAACATTCATCTTGCAGCAATAGGATCAATTAAACTACTTTATACAGGCAAAAAAAAAAATTAAACAAAAGAATAAAGAACTTAATTGACAACTCTCACCAGTCGTCCTTGAAAATTACAGTGTATGTATCCTTGAAGGGATCAACGCGGAGGTGGTGGCACCACCATGAGGCGCTCCTCCTCAGTGAGAGAGTGGCGGAAGTGGCAGCGATGGCCATACGGGCAGACGTCTCCGGCCAGCACCATGCGGCAGACCTCAGTCTTGTAGCGCGGGTGCCTTATCACTAGTCGCAGCTCATTGATCCCATGCGCGAATTGGCAGTTCTCTCCGTACGGGCAGGCCCCCATCTCCTGCCACTTGTTGCAAAGCTCCGTTTTCGTCATTCCTTGGTTGCACACATCCAGCTCCTCGCCATTTTCCTTTGCGGACCCACCCACATACACTCTTTGCTGCTCACGCTAATCACAACCACACCAAACATAAGGTTAACTTAATTTCCGATCCTTTATTAATTTCAATCTATTTCATCAGTCACTATATATAGCTTGTATCTTTTATTTATACTGAAATAGGGATTGACTTGAATCCGATTTGAAGTTGAATAACACCATTGACCGTAGGATGTCCCTAATACCAGCACACCACAATGAAATTAGCGGATTTCGGCAATAAATCAGATTCAGCTTACGAGTTTTTTTTTTTTTTTCTTTGAACTCAAAATATTAATATTCTTTTCCTCTTTTATAGAACACTATCTCTTCAGAAAATAATGAACATCGCTATAGATTAAATTAACCTGTGCATTTATTGATTTGCATTTATGCTAAGAAAAATGTTCTACAGATATCAACATAGAAAATGTATATAGAGCATTAATTTTAACAATTTCGCTTCCAATCCATACTTCGACACATATTACTAAAATATAGAAAGCGAATTATGTTGGTTGCCAAATTGTTGATTGAACGTATACACGTAATGTGCCAGGTTTAAGATACTCCAAATCAAATACAAAGACAACCGATTTTAGACCAATAAGCATAATAAGGTGCCAGTTTCTTACTCAAGTATTGCGACTAATAACAAAGTTACGAGAAATTAAAGTTCATGAGCGACTCACCAATGCAGCAGTTGGTTGAGTCACTGCTTTGTCGCCAGCTGTGTCTCGACCAGGCCGAGTCATCTTCAGATAACCGCTAGTGCGCATAGAAATGCTCTTCGGAAGCGTGACTCTTTCGATACTCCTTCGTTCGACACGATTGTGTTCGGCAAGAGGCTGAGTTGCGGTCAGATGAGCGGTGCGCGGCACGGTGGCTGAGGGAGAAGCGACGTTCTGGCGGTAGAGATCTGATAAGAGGCAATCGCGCGAGACTAATAAGGCAATGCGGTGGGATATATCTGCATTGGAGAGGCGGAGAGATTCGTTGTCGCGGCGGAGGGCGTCGGCCTCTTCGATCGAGTCATGGAGCTGAGCGAGACAGAGCGTGTATCGGTTGTAGAGCTGCTGATACTCGATGACGCAGCTCGCGTCCTGGAGGCGGCGATCGGCATCGCCGCCGTCGAAAGAGGCGGTATCGGAGGTAGAGTTTGATGAGTAGTTCTGGAAGAGCGAGGAATAGAAGGAGGCGTCGGAGTTCACGTAGGTCGGTGACGTTGGGGGAAGGAACGGATCGCTGTAAGAGAAGAGCAGCGACGCCGCGGCTGATTTATCGCCGGCGGAGGTGGTGAGAAGAGAATCATATGAAATATCTTCTCTCTGCATATCAAAAAAATGTTGAAAAACTTGGACTAATTGAGATTGAGAAAGAGAAGAAAAGGATTACAACTATATAGCAACAGGAAAGGAAAAATTCGTGTGTGTGCGGGTGTACGGGAGGTGGAGATGAGGAAAATGTGAGCCGTCGATCGAGGAAGGGGTGTGTTGCTTGGAGTTGAATTTTTGGCGGGGAAAACTTGCTGTTAGGGAGGGACACTAGAGTAGATCTGGAACCGTTAAGAGGAAAAGCGTAACGAAAAGGGAAGGGTGGGGACAATGACCTGACTGCCTACGGTGCCAAACTGTCATAAGTGTTTAAATCAAAAATTATGTCTGCAAATTTTAACATACAAAACCATTACTTGAGTTTTTTTTCAGTTAAATTGTATTATTATTATTATTAGGGTAAATTGCCGGAAAAACCACAAAGTTTGGTCAAATTCTGGTCAATCCCGCAAGTTTCAAAATCAGCCGATTA
>JAYDZE010005406.1:0-10726 GCA_034509125.1 Monilaria moniliformis
GGCTGGCGCACCCGGCCGGGTGACTTAGGTAAAGCTTCCACCCGGTCGGGTAGCCCTCTTTGGTTCCAGATTTCATCCAAAATTGCACTCTTTGCCCGTTTTCGCTTCCTACACAAGAATAAGTCGTCTAAGTGAGTCAAGGATCACCATAAAACCGTACAAAGCAAAGGGAGAAAGATAAGAATATTTGATTCGCATCAGGCTGCTTTCGAAACTCCATCAAACATCGACGGTCCTCAATTGTCAGACGTAGTTCGAATGTAAACTGAATTAAGTTTCAGGCATGGATGAACCAACGCTGATCGCCATGTATGTGGGTGGGCTCAAGCAACCAGTTCAGCAAGAGTTGAACCTCAAGAACCCGCCCACTCTAGCGGCTGCTTTGGCACTCGCCCGTGAGCTTTCGGTTTGTCACCACGAGACGCTGACGTTTCATTCCCCACACCCTCATCGTGCTTGGACTAATCGTGACCCTAGGGTGCCCACAACATCTAACGATCTTATGGCGCCTCCCTCGTCCACAAGCCGCCATCCTCCTGTATCTCGATCTTCGCCAGGTCCCACCACTAGTTCCCCAAACCATCTTCCGGTGGGACGTTTCTCGGCCGCTGAACGGGCTGACCGTAGCAAACGTGGTTTATGTTGATATTGCGATGAAACATGGTCTCCAAGTCACTGTTGCAAACATAAGTTCCTTGTTTTGATGGCACCAGAGGATGAAGAGGGAAACGATATGGAGGACTCTAGCGCTAATGATGATGCTCTTGAGCTTACCACCGGGGACATATCTAATATCCATTCTCTCAATGGCACTCCCAACCCCCGTTCACTTCGCCTGAAGGGTTCAGTACATACTATTACGGTTCAGGTGCTAGTCGATAGTGGAAGTTCTCACAACTTTATCCAACCATCGATGGCCGAGCAACTACAACTACATCTGCATCCTATCTAACCATTCCGTGTATATGTGGGTAATGACGCTTTTCTCCTTTTGCTCGTATTTTTGTCCACATACTCCACTCTCTACAGGGGACTTCTTTCGAAATTGATCTCTTCGTGCTCACTATTCAAGGTTCCGAGGTGGTCTTAGGAGTGCAGTGGTTGCGCACATTGGGTAAAGTGTCCCACGACTACTCTTGTATGACCATGGAATTTGTTTGGCAAGGCACGCCAATCACCATTCAAGGAGAAATTCCTTCGTCGTGACCCATATCCTTTAATGCATTATTCTCATTAGCAGTTGGCCACTCGAATTGGGATCTTTATGAATTACTTACCCTTGAGACAACGGATGACCCCGCACCGCCTGATGAAATTGTCTTCAGCCTACCTACGGGGTTACCACCGCCACATCTTTGGGATCACCGTATCCACCTGACACCACATTCTAAACCCATCAATGTTCACCCCTATCGTTATCCGTATTTCCAAAAGAAAGAAATTGAGCGACAGGTCAACGAGATGCTTACACAGGGGATCATACAGCCGAGCCATAGTCCATTCTCCTCCCCGGTCTTATTGGTTCACAAAAAAGATGGCACTTTTTGCTTATGTGTGGACTACCGTGCTTTGAACACATCAACTGTGCCAGATCACTTCCCTATTCCCACCACAGATCAGTTATTTGACGAGTTGGGTGTTGCGCGTGTCTTTTCCAAACTCGACCTCCGCTCGGGTTACCATCAAATTCGGATGCACGGCTCGGATATATTCAAAATGGCTTTCCGCACCCATGAGGGCTACTACGAGTTCCTGGTGATGCCTTTCGGCCTAACCAACGCCCCATCCACTTTCGAAGCCGCCATGAACAGTATCTTCCAACCTTATTTGCGGAAATTCGTCATCGTATTTTTTGACGATATTCTCGTATACAACACATCTCTCGGGGATCATGCTCACCACTTGCATACCACACTTCAGGTGTTGGCCAATTCCAATTTCTTTGTTAAGTTGAGCAAATGTTCCTTTTGTAGAGCATCAATTGAATACATTGGTCATTTCATTGGCAACGGCGAATTAAGGGCCGATCCGACGAAACTTGCAGCCATGAGGGGCTGGCCCGTCCCTACCACAGTGAAGAGTTTACGCGGATTCCTGGGCCTCACGGGATATTATCGACGCTTTATTGCTGGTTATGCTCTTATTGCGGCGCCTCTTACCGAGCTCCTCAAGAAAGATAATTTCACTTGGTCATTAGTGGCCAACAACAGTTTCTACCGCTTCAAGCAGACCATGACGTCGGCCCCAGTTTTGCGATTACCGAATTTCTCTTCGACATTTTAGATAGAGACGGATGCATCAGATGAGGGTATATGCGTGGTACTATTCGGAATGGCCAAACTTTGGCGTCTTTTAGCAAGAGATTAGGACCCCGACGTCGCGTGTCATCGACATATCATAAGGAACTATATGCCATTGTGGAAGCAGTGCAGAAGTGGCGCCAATACCTCTTGGGCCACGAATTCGTCATTCGCAGTGATCAGCGCAGTCTCAAGGAGCTTTTGTTGCAAGTCATTCAGACCCCCGATCAACAATTTTATATTCGAAAGCTTATGGGTTACAAATTTCGTATCGAGTATAAGACAAGCGCATCAAATATGGCTGCTAATGCTTTATCGCACCGTGAGCACGACACCACGATAGATACTGCCACAATGTTCTTAACATATGTGCGCCCCTCTCCCCTATTGCTCGACTATATTCTCGAGGAAAATTCCTCCTCCCCTACCATGCGCGACCTACACGCTGCATGTCACTAGGGCACAAATCCCCAGCATCTCTCTGCTCACAATGGTCTCATTTTTTATAAGCATCGTCTTTATCTATGTGCGGACTCTCCGACCCGTGCACCCATCATAGCTGAATTCCATCGTGTCCCGACAACAGGTCATCTTGGGGTGTGAAGAACTTTCCAACGCATCGCCGCAGTCTTCTATTGGCCTCGCATGTGCCAAGATGTCCACCGATTTGTGGCCGAGTGCCTTGTCTGTCAGTCCACTAAATACTCTACCCAAAAGCCTGGCGGGTTACTTCAACCATTACCAATCCCAGATCTCGTGTGGGAGGCAGCTTCTATGGATTTTATTACCGGCCTCCCATCATCTCGTGGATATTCTGCAATTATGGTCGTCGTCGATCGTTTGACAAAATACGCCCACTTTGGCGTTCTCGCCGCTGGCTTCGATGCACCCCGCGTTGCTAAATTGTTTCTCGATACCGTGGTCAAGCACCATGGATTCCCCGCTTCAATCGTCTCTGATCATGATTCAATTATTATGAGTGCATTCTGGAAGGAACTCTTGAAACTCAGCGGCACAATGCTCAAGTTTAGTACTGCTTACCATCCGCAAACCGACGGCCAAATGGAAGTCTTGAACCGCAGCCTCGAGAAGTATTTTCGTGCTTTAACATTTGAACGACCGACAAAACGGACATCTTTCCTGCCTTGGGCTGAGTTAGCTCTGAATTCTCGCTTTAATGAAAGCATTCATATGTCGCCATTCAAGGCCCTCTACGGCCGTGAACCACCATCGCTCTTCCCGACCATTTCCGTCTGCTCCAAAGTCCGTGCCGTTGAAGAATTATTACTTGAGCATGCGGACATCCTCCAAGACCTTAAGGCACACCTCGCTCGGATGCAACAACGCAAGCTAACCAATATCGTCGCGAACTCCCATTTCAAGTAGGCAACCGAGTCCTCCTCAAAGTCCGTCCCTACCGCCAACACTCGATGGTTAAGCCTATGTCCGCCAAGCTCGCGTGTCGGTATTACAGCCCTTTCGAGATCCTCAAGCGCATTGGCGCGGTCGCCTATCGCCTCCGCTTACCCGATGATTGTCGTATTCATGCCGTGTTCCACGTCTCGCTCATTCGCCCATTTGTGGACAGTGGTGCTTCCCTTTCCCGAGCCACGCTACTTGCTGCCTTTTTCAAGGGCCGCCTACTAGCCATCCCCGTCGCCGCTCTCCGTGAGCGCATTTTCCTTGTTCAAGGCATGCCCCAACAACAGTGGCTAATCCACTGGTCCGACGGGTCGCTGGACGACGCTACATGGGAGCCAACGAGTGATATCACCATGCGTTTTCTAGACCTCCACCTTGAGGACAAGGCCTCACCTATGAGGAGGGGAGTTGATACGGCCCAACCAATTGATACATCCAGCCCACAACTACCTTCATCAGGCCCACCTTCACCAAGGCCGACTTCACCTATGCCGTAATGCAGGCCCTCCACGTTGTTCGAAAGACTATGTTTAAGTCCATTTTATTTTATCGAGTCCAGTATGTAATTGAGTCGAGTGATCTATAAACTCCTTTCCGGGTTTTCTTTGTTGGTTATTTCCCGAATTGAATAAAGAGAGTCGAACCACATAGGGTTAGATAACTATATATAGAGTATTTGTGAGTTATTAATTTCATAAGAAATAGAATTATCATTCTTCCAAACCCTAATTATCCTCTCTCTCTCTCGGCTACTTCCCTTGGCGCCCCTTTCTTCTTTCGTGGTCAACCTTTCGTTGACAATAACACCTCCATCTATATTGCTTTGCACTTCCACATACGCCCCGAAGGAGAGCTATGAAGTACTTGTCTCTAGGGCCGTTTGTTGGATTCATCGAATCGGAGAAGCTGTTGGGGAGGATAGAGTCGGCGTCTTCTCTCTGAGGCGCCCGGTTATGAGTTTTGTCGATGCTACAATTGGTGAACTGCTTCAGCTATGGTGTTTTTCTATTCATATATTGCAATTCTCTATATTTGCTGGTTTTCTTGAATTTTTGTAGTGTTGTTTTTAGTAAACAGATTATAAATATTTTTGTCAATTAGGAGAATTGTTTTGTGCACTTGGACCATGTGTTATTTTGGGCGAATAATGATAGACATTTCATTTTTCATGGTAGAATAACAAACCTAAGATGTTACCTAACAGTGAAGATTTTTCAAATTTATTTGAAGATTTTATTTCAAACTATATTATGTACAATCAAAAATGATGATTATATTTCTTGGATGAAATTAAAATAAAATGATTATTGAATATACAGTTTCATTCGGTAGATATTCTCATTAATATAAATTTTCTATGATTTACAAACTATTTTGGTATCCACGCGCACTTCAATCTGATACAGGAACAATTTCAGGCATAGCAATTCAATACAGAAAGATATAAAATCTATATTGAACTTCTGGTATTATAAGTGATAAAAGAGAGTTTCCTCAAATTCTCTCTTTTCTATATTATAAAAGTTCTTTTCTATATTATAAAAGTACGTGAAGTGAAATCATTTTCTATTTCTCTATTATTGAGAAATATGTGTATTTGCCAAAGAATTAATTACTCGCGATATACAAAATCTCATCTAAAACTTCATCTGAATCAAATAAGGTTAATAAAGACAATAACCGAAGTTCTTCATTACAAACATTTTAGCAAAACACTCATTACAAACACCATCAACATTTCTTTATTCTTTTTCCGTAATAATAAAACACAAACACCGCCCCTTAACCACCCTTAAACCCAATCTTCTTCGACCTGTTGGGGTCCACCTGCGGCAGCTTCTGCACCGTCACCATCAGGACGCCGTTGCGGCATACGGCGGATCTACCGAGGGGGCTGACTCGCCTCGGCAGCGGGAATTCATGTTTGGAGAAGAGTTTAGGGAGAGAGAGATTTTGGAGTTCATGTTTACTGCCTTGATTCATAACCGTGTACATTGGGGCTTCTATAGAGAAGCCATATACAGTTTAGGAAGGCATCTTTCCATATTATGAAAAACAGAAATTAAATAAGCCCTATTACTACATAAGGAAATATGTTGACTTCTTGTTTTGTTTTATTGTTGATCCTCTGCATCCATATCTTCCTTCTTGTTTTGTTTTGAGACTCATATTCCAACAGGAACCTCCACCAGAACTGCCCATGGCGTCTCCCCCTCCTCAGATACGTGACATCCTTCTCGTTCTCTGTCATCGTTCCGCCGCTTACCACCAACACCATGTCTTCCTCGAGCTGCACTTCGATGTCCGCCTGCGTGATCTCCGGCGTATCGATGACGACGACGTAGGAGGAAGGGTACTCCTTGAGGTCGGACGGCGGCGGCGCCATCTACAGAAAAGTTATAAATATAGTTACAAATTTATTTAAAACAATATTTTATTTGTTATTAGTCAATTATAATTATGGGCATTTATAAGTTTATGAGAGCACCAAATGCATTAAGATGATTGCCCTCTTGGAAGGTTTCGCTTCGTACTTGTTGGTTTCAGATTATTTATTGTTTCAACTATGTTAGTTACAATGGGAGTGCTTGTTTTGTGCTACCATTTGTTTTTGTGTTAATTATTAATGAACATTAACCTAAATCTTGATCGAACCAGTGCACTTATCTTTACTTAGAAAATTATTACTTGATTGTGGATTCTTCATGACTACAACCTTTTTTGTCCTAATCTTAGCCTTTCGTAGGTTAATAACTTATTTGGTTTCTAATGAATTATAAACTTGGATATGCTACTGATTATTCTGGGCGCAACTTTCCGCAGAAATTAAACGGACTCTGATACCTTATAGGACAATATAAGACACACTGCAAATACTAGAACATGAGATCTTCCCAAATCTAGATCTCTTTTAACCTCTATTTCTCCATTCAAAGATTTGTATGCTATTCAAGTTAGTAAATCTTCTTAACTCATTTCACCCAAGCTTTTTGTACAAGCTTCAATGCGACAACACAATTTTCTTGCAGTTTGATGTGATATTGAATCTTCGAAAAACCTTAATTGAAGATTTAGAAAAGTTGGAAGTTTTTGCCGTTAATTTGGATTGAACAAGATTTCTGAAGCGGGGGATTTCAAAAATCTATATAAAACAACATAATCATGTGCATTTTGAAACCATTCAAAGAAAATACCTTTTTGCGATTATTTCTTCTTATCTTTGCCGGTCTGAAATCGATTTTCTGATTCAACTTTTTCCTTATCTTCGCTAGCGAGTGTGATATCTTTGAGAGTTGGAAGGGATTTTAAACTACAAATTCATTGACTTAATATGGTCGAATTCAACAAGTTAATTGACTGGGAATTAAATAAAGAAACTAAAAAAAATACTTTGCCTGACAAATAATAGTAATAATAGGTAGACAATTATAATAATATAAACAATGTGAAAGGGAGCTAGGCTTGTTTCCTTACAGATGTATTCAAATTGATAATAAAACTAAGATGATGATACAGGCTAACGAGTGATTGACTTGCTCGGAGAGAAGAAATTGCAAGTGGAAAAGAGGAGTAGAAGAGGTAAAGGAAGAGAAGAGTAGAAGAGGTAAGGGAAGAGAAGAGCAGAAGAGGTAACGAGTGATAGTTAAACACTAGGGTATTTTTAATAGGATAGATTAGGCAAAGATTAGATTTGGCATAATCTATCCTATCAAACATACCCTAGATGTCAAAGAGCAACTAAGTTGCGACAAGGCCTGGTCGACGTCACAGGCCCATGTGTGGTGGCCATGTTTGTTGGCCCATGCTTGGTTGGGCTCGGGCATATGATGTCCGTATCAGATGATTGCTCTTCCACACCTAATCCTGCAGAATAATTATATTATAGGAGTCTTTCGATTAAATTATACTCTCGAAATACTTAAATTAATTTATTGTGAAAGCAGGATGTGAAACAATGAACTAATATATTTGATTGCCTCACTTTCATATGGCTTAAATTATTATAATTGTCTAAGCCACCTAATCTTTTTCATTAGCCGAGACGCATTACATTCTGACGTCTCTGCTCAAGCTCCACTTAATTCAGTTATAGGTGTCAAATGAGAAAGTCGGTCCAGCTCCGGCCCATTGGGCCAAGGTATGGAACTGGGCTAACTAGGCCTGCCCAAAATTTTGGTATTTTGCTGTGTTTGTTGTCTGATTTCGACTATGGTTGAATTTTGAGCTGAATTAAATTCATATATGGCCATTTAATTTGATTCTGTCATTTTCTAGCTGATCTGTAGTATAATCTCAATTTGTGTTCAATCATTGATGTGGATTTCGTGATATTTCCATTGATTTAGCTAGTTATTAACTGTTTGTCGGTTGATTTGTTGGTTAATGCTTAATAAATAGACACTCTTTATGATTCTGGTTTCCAATTCCTACCTATGATCTGTTAATAAAAAAGGAAACAATTATATATTGATATAATGTGAATTTGATTTCGAGTTCTTTACCTCTACTAATCCATAAGAAAAATGAAACATATCTTCAGTAATATCGTTAAATTTATCTCAGTTGAACTCTTTTCAATCAAATATAGAGATATGGAATGAGTGAATGCAGCTTCCAAGAGTATGGCAATGGCCGCAACTCTTTCGTCGTCGTGCATCTTCTACCAAATCGCCTGTACCTCGTCCCCAGCCACCATCCTCCACCAGGACGACAAGGTGGTCGCGTTTCAGGATATCAATCCATCTGCATTAAAGCATTATCTTGTCATCCCAGTCCAACACATACCGACAGTCAAGCAACTCCAGAGGAGGTCCGAGGACTTTGCTCTGGTCATGATACGGCCCAATCTACACTTGGGCCATTGGAGGATCAACTTACGCCAACCCCACAGTCTAGCCCACCGTCGTCCCCCCGTGGGGGACCACGACGTTGCGTGGGCACACCTCGTCGCTTCCAAGACTATGCTTGAGTTTGGTTACAAGTTCTCCGAGTCACGTCTGTAATCGAGTCAAGTGAATTATAAACTCATTTTCGGGTTTTCTTTGTCGGTTCTTTCCCGAGTCGTAACAAGAGAGTTGAACCGTGTAGGGTATCGAAAAGTATAAAAAGGTGTCGTATGTTCCTTATTCATCAAGCAATAGAATCAAAATTTCCTCCAAACCATATTTTTTCATCTCTTGGCATCTTCTAGCCGCTTCCATTCTATGCTCTCACGGCAACCTCTCATTGCTTAATATTATCTGGTGCTTTCATCGTTGTAGTCATGTCGTCTTTCACTCAATCCGACACATCGTCGATCACATTAGAACACGTCTTTTCCGCCATCACTAATTTTGGGAAAGAGTTCCACACTACAAAGATGTAACATGAGACCTTCGACTGCCGCCTCAACGAACTCGCCGCTGCCGATCACACGGAGGCTACAAATTGAGATCCGTTTCTGCGGCCTGCCCCTCACCCATCAGCCGACTGGCGACCGTCACCATCCCGAGCCTCACCCTCTTTCGCTGCGCACGATTCGAATCCTCGCATTCATGTCGACGCTCCTTGTTTTAACGAGGAGGACCCTACAGATTGGATATTTAAGATACAAATATACTTTGATTACTTCCTTACTCCGGAAACTGAATGGTTGAATTTGGTGGTGATGCTCATTGATCACCCTACCTCAGATGGTTTGGTTACTACCAATCCAACAATGGATCCGCGACATGGATAGATTTTTTTGCGGCGGTGCGGCAATGCTTTGATCCCGATTATTACGAGAATTACGTTCGACTTCCATCCAAACTTCAATATACATCCACAGTCCTTGATTATCAAACCTCATTTGAGTCCTTGTTGAATAAGGTTTCTGGTGTTGATGAACATACCTTGATCGCCATGTTTATTGTCAGCATACATTGACTTGATGGAAGCCCAATCATCGTTCCTTACGCCTTACTGGATATGAGCATAACTCCGCTATTCAAGTCATGGTCGATAGTGGGAACTCACACAATTTCATACAACCTCTGCGGCCGACAATTACACCTATCTTTACAGCCTATCTTGTCGTTCAGAGTATATGTGGGTAATGGTGCATTCCTACTTTGCTTGTACTTCTGCCCGCATACTCCTCTTATTTTGTAAGGTACAGCCTTCATGATCGACCTATATGTACTTAATGCCCAAGGCTCTGAGGTCGTATTAGGGGTGTAATGGTTGTGCACATTGGGTAAAGTAGCGCACAACTACTCGCGCATGATCATGGAGTTCGCATGGCATGGTCAGCCAGTGCTTATTAAGGGCGGGCTGCCCAATCATCGACCGAATTCTGCCAATGCTCTCCTATCTTTGGCCACCGTTCACCCAGCTTGGGAGTTGTACGAGTTTCTCACCTTAGATGCTTCGGACTCGCCTTCACCATCCGACATAATAATTTTCCAAAGAAGTTGGATGGGTCGATTTGTTCAATCTTGGTTCAACACGAGGCTGTCTTTCACCTTCCAACAGGTTTACCTCCACCACGGCATTGGGATCATCGTACTCATCTCACCCTGAATACTAAACCCATCAATGTACGACCTTATCGTTACCCGTACTTCCAGAAAAATGAAATGGAACGCCAGATTAGTGAAATGCTTTATCAATGAATTAAACAACCGAGCCATAGTCCTTTCTCATCTCCGGTGTTATTGGTCCGAAAAAAATGATGGTAGGTTTTGCGTTTGTGTGGATTACCACGCTCTAAATACAGCGACTATACCAGATCACTTCCTTATCCCCACCACCGATGAACTATTTGATGAATTAGGGGCAGCTCACTACTTTACCAAACTCGGTCTTCGCTCCGATTATCATCAGATTCGCATGAATGAGTCGGATATATTCAAGACGGCCTTCCGTACTCATGATGGTCATTATGAATTCCTTGTGATGTCGTTCTGTGACACCCCTTACTCGATTACTAAATAATCGAATAAGTGACGTCACGATGCGATAGGTTTCACCTGATTTTCAAT
>JAYDZE010005417.1:0-10725 GCA_034509125.1 Monilaria moniliformis
TTTTAAGTTCGTGGGAAAATCCGGAATTCGGCCATAGTTCGTGATATTAGCGACCAATAGCCCTTTTGTTTTAATACTAAAACGACACCGTTTTGTTAAATTTAAATGCCACATCAGCTTTAATTTTGCCACATCAATTACGATTTGGAGGATCGTGGGAAATTTCAAACAACAACAAAGTTCATGATTTTTCCGACCAAATTTTAAGTTCGTGGTAAGATCCGGAATTCGGCCAAAGTTCGTGATATTAGAGACCAATTGCCCTTATTTTTATAATAAATCACATCTTTCCACTCTTTTCCAAATGTAATCAAACCAATGCTCTTTTTTTTTTTTTTTTTTGCTTTTGGAAGTGAATCAAATCAATGTTTCTGGAATTGCAATTTCTAAGTCTGCAACAGACAAGTCCATGCATTATTGGGGCTGCCGTAAAAATAGTTTATTTTATAAAAGAAGTTGATATTTGACAACGTTGAAGATTTTGTAGTTGGGTCCAAGCAAAGTTGGTGGCCTTCCCACATTTTTTATAATCACAAATTTAAAATAATAATAATACTACTATTAAATATGTATTGGTTGGAAATAGTTTGATTTAGTTGTGCGTGCACGCCCGGGTTGAAAACTAGAGGTAGCCTCTACTATTTTAACAATGCTAGTCAATCAAATTAACATAAGGAAAAAAGATATAGGAATTTTTTTGATTTCTATTTTTTTTTAATTCAAGGGTAGAAAATATGAGAAATAAATGTAAATATTATCACACCAATATCAAAATGTAATATTATTATGAATTTGAGTGAAAATGGACTGTTTGGACTGTTTGAAGTTTTGGGGCTTTCAAAAATAAAAACTTGGTCCATTGGATGCAAGTCTACCGGTGTATGTGCAAGGAAATCATTTCATTGTTCGTATCAAATTGGAATACAATTAATTATTTTATCCTTGATAATGATGTAAATTTTAATTATAAGCATGTTCTCTTTTATTGCAAATTTATCATAAAAAAAGAGGAATAAGAAAAGATGAAAAAATAAGATGGAAAAGGAGGGAAATTACTAATCAATACTTCTAGGATTCATTTGGTAAGAAGGGTGATTAAATTGTATAATATAGTTATGACATCCTAATATTTTGTTTGATATGAAACATACGGTCCTTTATAAATAAAAAAATGTGCACATAGTATATTGATTTGTGAAGTTATGTACACCTCTTCTTAGGTATATAGTATAATTAATATAAATCATAATTATAACTAACATTAAGTATATTTATTTTTTATACATCTTATCAAATAATTGATTATATATTACAGATGTTTTAATACACCCTACTAAATATGATACTAAAATGTTATATAATAAAAAATATCTTAGTCAAATCTATCACACCTTATCTCATATTGTGTACCAAACGAGTTCTATGATAATATTATCATGAATTGGAACGAAAAAAGATTATCCACATTTTATTTATTTATCCTAGAAAAAATATGAAAATAGTAAAAAAAGAATGATAATATATGTATTTTATCATTTTCTATATATAAAAAAACATACTCATTGAATTACTGATGACTATAATGGTGGTTCATTAGTATTTAATTAACAAACAATTGTTTCTTTTACAAAATTTCGTATTCTGTGTACCGTAATTCATCTTGAGTTCAAATATTTTTTTTTAATTATAACAAGAAAACATTTTTAGCTATTTGAATGCGAAGATCCACGCTAGCTGATGCATCCATTTAATAATTAGATACTGTAAATTTTTGCAATCTAAGAATTAAAAATGATTCTTTCTCGACCTAAACCAGGATTCTCATTTAAACCTCAAACTCACGTACATAGAGGACGAGTTGATTTTGTACCGATATTGTGAGCAAATGGACTGATTGAACTATTGTATGACTCATGGGACAGCTCAAAATGCGATAATTTTCTTATTTTAAACTGGAAAAATAATAAAATATCCCCCCACCCCCCACCCCCCACCCCCAACCCTACCTTTTTTTTTTTTTTTTTTCATGGAAACCTGCAGCTGCTATCGCCCTTTTCTCATTTCATGCCTCTACCAAAAGTTGATCCTTGTCGTCTTCATCAATGAAATCCTGCATTTGATCATGCTCCACTTCTACTTCAACTTGAACCTCTTCACTCTTCTCTTTCTCCCATTCATCCATCTCTTCGCCATCGCGCTCTCCAGCTCTGCTCCCTCCATTCTCCATCAGCTCTACTTCTTCGCCTCCGCCTCTCTCAACTTCATCCACCCGCGGCTTCAGTTGCTTCCTCCCGATTTTCACTCTTTCCTTCTCAGACACTAGTTCACTCTTCATGTACTGCGAATGCTTGAAATTGTGAAGAAACCACACACAAATGGCCACAAGCACGAATATCTGAAGGACATGCTTCACCTTCAAGCTGTTAGCCCTCAAATTTCGCCGCATTACAAACTAACCACTCCTTATAGAGTGTGGATAGGCAAATATAAAGAGAATAAGGGAATCATACAACTTGCAAAAGTATAAGGCATTGATTCTTGAATAATCGGAATATTATCTTTGTATATATTTATCATCTAACTATTTGTGGCTCGACCCTTTTCAAGACTTGATAGCATGATGTGGAGAAGGTTTGCTAGTAGATACTGGCTTGAGAAGAGAAGTACAAAAATGAGTGGGTGTGAAAATATTGGTAGTTTGGAAGATATAATGAGGGACAGAGAGTGGGCAGAGTAGCACAAGAAAATGACTCCAACAATAGAGATTGATGAGGGAGAAAAGCAACAAGGCATTTTAATTTGTGTCGGCAAATGGTAAATATTTATTGGACCTCCATTGTAGTTCCAACTGCCCAGTTAATTGTTGTAGTCTTGGAGTACTTTTAAAAAAAAAAAATCACATTTTTATGAAATAATTTACGAATAACACCAGACAGATGTCGCATTTGAAAAATTCGACGTGAAATGTTCATATTCAGAACTATCGAGGTGTTAGTAAGATTCGAACCTGTGACATTAGTCTCAAGAATACTCATTTTATCACTAAGCCGAACTTTGAGGCCTGTAATATTGCCACGTTGCAAAGTAACACACTCAGAGAAAATCGAAATAAAAATGAAAATGACTCAAGCATCTCACTTTCTAGATTTTTTGAAATGAAAATTGGATATTTCTAGATAATATAGACTTGGAAATTGTTAAATATTTTTATGGATTGAACATTAATGGACCTATTTATAACCAAGAGAGCCCATTGGGCCCATTAGATCTCGTGGGCCGGCCCATACTAGATCTAGGCTATTTGAAAACTTTACCCTTCCTAACCGCACAATCATTGAACCTCATATGCTCATACTAATCAAGTTCGATATAGGAAAAAAAATGAGTTTGTGGGAAATTCGAAATTTAAGATAAATTGAGGATTCGTGTATTAACGGTCCGAGAAAGAGTTTGTCTGGTTTTTTTAAGTTGGAGATCTACAATTAATTTAAAAGCGGCAAATATCATTTATTATCTTAAAGTTTGCCACCGATAACAGATATGTCTCAATGTAAGCATAATTACAAAAAAGAATCCAACGTTTTCGAAATTCATGTTCATGTCCCAACAAAAATATTCCGTTGTCCGTATGATGACGTGTCATGCTAAAATTCATATGTGTGTGATTTGAAAATCTCATTTACGCTCGATAACCTAGATATGAGGTTGGCCGAATTAGAAATATAATAATTGCGGCATATATCGTGGACACGTAAGAAGTGCCGCATATGAATTCCGGCGTACTATATCATCATTCGAGTGTCAGAAAATTTTTGTTGGGATACAAACATAAATTTAAAAAACATTAAATATTTTTTTTATTACAACATATCTGTTATCGATGACTAACATTAAAATAATAAATAATATTAATTTATTTAAAATATATATAAATTTATTAGCACACAAACCCATCCACTTAGAATTGGCTATATAATAAATGCATAGCGATAATTGAGCGTTACAATCACGTGTTTGTTATGTCCCATAATACAAAAAGCTGCGCTCGAGATTTCCTCTGCGATTTTGATTGATTATAATTTATATCTCATCTCTTCTTCATAATTTCTCCTTCCAAATATATGAAGTCGGAAATTCCCTTAATAAAACAAAACTCAAAAAATATTATACTAATTTGTATAATTTTACATATAATTTTATAAATGGTATACCCAATACAAATCTTAATTATATCAAATATAAATTTTAATATATCATACCAAACAAAATATTACATACTACATGTATTTTAATATATTTTACAAAATATAAATATTAATATTTTATATAAAGAGACGTCTTAGTCAAATATATCAAGTCTTATATCATATTAATAAAAAAGACCCTCGTATTATGCAATGGTTGATTGACATACAAGAGTCCTATCCTGTCCCCTCAAATGTGATGCTTAACCCCCATTTTATTTTTGTTCCCATTAAATGCCAAAAGAAACACAACAATACACCTCCATTTTCTATAATTTCCGACTTTCTTACAACATCAAGAAAAATAAAAAATGCCCATGAAATAAAATTGTCTTGAGAAATAGCAACACATGCACAATTTTAACATATCAAATAAAGCAAAGATGAATCCTCGTATATATAGTCTATAGTATAAGGAGGGACACAAAAAAATGAAAAATTGCACTGGTATGGATTATATATTCTAAATTCTGTATTTTAATTTTTGTGACAATAATTTTTTCAAATTTCGTAATGATAATAGGGGTTTTTGTACAATAATTCACACAAGATATCGAAAATTCAACGATATTATACTAATAAAAAAAGATTTTTTAAACTTGATAGGGGCTTAAGCCCCTCGTTGCTGCATACGGTGTCCGCCTATACCCACACACATATGAGGCTTGATAAATTACATAAATCTGAAGATGTTGGGATTCTTAGGCCCCTCCAGGGTTGAAATATAAATCTCCACATTTACATTTCCAACACATTGGCTTATAATTTGATATATAACCTCCTCTCGAATATGCAATAATATTAGTTCTTGGAAAATAGAATTGTTTCTGGAAAATGAATTTCTTTGGTGTCACAATTGGAACCTGAACTGCCTCGCAATTTTGGCAAGATTTGCATTTTTTATCATCACATCTTGGAGGCTTTGATCCTATCACTGGTCTCATTTTGATCACCTTTTCTTCATTTATTTTCTGCATATGTACATAAAAAATTCATTATATATTGTAATTTACTAAAATTCAAACTCTTGCTGTAGATAATTTAGTGTACCGAATGAGAGAGATATATTTCAAGAAACCCTTACCATTGTGAGATCGGACAGTCTGGAGATTTGTCTTCCTGAAAAAAATGCAATAATAGATAGTGTCACCCCTAGCTAAATGCTTGATAAAAATTGGTGGGAAGTGTGCTTGTGGTATATACATCCAACAAGGAAATGCCTCTGCCGTAGATCTTTATGATTAAAGGGTTTGGAAATGATTGTCATTTTCTCACAAATATTTACTGTTCCCACTAGTTCCTTCTCCTATATAGATTGAGTTGGGTTGTTTCTGGTGCAAATTTCATTAATGATCGTACGAAGTCACAACATTCGCCATGAAATTGAATGACTCAAAAAAATCGAATTTTCACTCATAATGGATTTGAACCTAGCTAGGTAATAGTATTTATCCAACAAGATAATGCATTTACGAGAAATCTTCACAATCGACAGGATGAAAATTGTTTGAATATAGAAAGTAGACAGTTATAAGTTTACGTACCTTCAGCCATGAAATGGAGTGGATTTAAAGTTGGTAAAAGTAAAAATGCCATTCCCAGCAGATACTGAACCATATATCTGAGTTTCACGCAGGCCATTGAACTTTTTGAGGGAGGAAGAAAGGTCAGAAGAGAAAGCTAGAGAGAGAAGGGCACAACTTCAAGAATAGTTAAAAAAGAAAATCAGCAACTCAGCTTCTTAAAGGGGTTGGTTTTGGAGAGAAGAATCAACAAGAATAAAAAGAAAAATAGAATTAATGATTAAATTCATTTGCTTCAATGATTGAAGTTGCAAGACAAAAGGGTATTCTGCAAAAGATGGGAGTGTGAAAACAACAAGAGAAAGCCCCCCAAAAGGGCAACTACCTTTTCATGGTGTCCTAGTTTTATGAGCCCTTATAAGTGGATAGAAAAATCAAGAAAGACAGCTGCAAAATAAGGGAATGATAAGAAAAAGAATGATAACAAGAAGAAAAGAATAAAAAAGGGATTTTGTTTTTATATAATGGTGACATTTCTTGAATTATTTTAGTTTATTGCATCAAGAAAGATAGGGATTTGAGCTTATGGGGTTTCATTTTCATGGGTTGTGTATTTACGTTCTGTCCCCACCAATGTATAATTGAAAATGTATGCACCTTAGTGAAGTTCCTTTGGTTGTCATTTGGATTATTGTTACTTCGATTAGGGACGGGCGCAGCAAAATATCTTGATAAGAGGTCTATAATTTATAAATTTCAAGATTGAGATTTTTAGAAGACAAATTTTTCATGATTTGATTTGACGATAGAAGCTTTCGGATAAAAAATCGATAAATTAACGATCTTATTAGAAGAAATTTTTTTTTGGTTTGGTGGGAGCTTAAGCCTCTCTATTCAAACCTTCACATTTTTATGTGTAGTTTATCAGATTTCAGTTGTAATGAACAATGTGAATTGTTTTCACGTATGAGGACATTTAAACGGTGCAGATATCGAAGTCTAGAGTTCAAATTCTACCACTTTTCTTTTTCCCAAAACTAAAATAAAATGAACAATGTGCATTAAATTAGGAAATCTTATTAAAAAAAAAAAAGTTATGCGCCAGATATGTGTGCATGTATATGTCTTGTAATTTAGGTCCCACTGCCCCTCTTGGCTCCTCTAGAACCGTTACTATCTAAGGACCCAAGTTTTTGAATTTTTTTGTGTATTTGAGTATTTTACTATGTTTGGTACTTAAAATCACAGCCATCGATAACAACCTCTCAAGAACTCCTCTGTCAATTATCTATTTATTCCTTTATATATATATATATATACATATATATATATATAGTTATAAATTCCATCATAAATTTGAAAAATAAAAAAATATTAATTCGTCGGAGATTTTAACGACGGATAAATCTGTTGGTAATCCATCGGTGATTAACAATGGATTATTATCCGTTAGAAAATCCTTCGGTAATCTCCGTTTTTTTGTAACGATTGGAAGTTGGAATTAGGGGTGAGCAAAATATCCGAAATCCGAATATCCGATCCGAACCAAACAGAAATTTAAAATTTGGTTCGGATTTTCGGTTCGGTTCGGATTACATTTTTGGCAAATTTTGGATTTTCGGATCGGATCGGATATATTAAAAACCGAATAAATCTGAAATCCGAAATATATTTTAATAAATAAATAAATAAATAAATATATATATATATATATAAGACCTTCAATTTACACTCTTATTACATAAATATTGAAACATGATATTTTATATACTACCAACTTATGGTATTAATTTAGAAAAATTATTTTATAATTTTTAGATTTTTCAGATTTTTGAATTTTGTATTTCGGATTTTTGTTAGGTTTTTTGGATTTTTATGCTATTTCGGATTTTCGGTTGGAATCGGATTTGGAAGATCGGATTTCGGATTTTTGGATTTGGATTTTCGGATGATTCAGTTCGGTTCGGATTTAATTTTTAGAAAATTTTGGATTTTCGGATCGGTTCAGATTAGGCAAAATTCGGAACCGAAATCCGAATGCTCACCCCTACTTAATTAGGAATAACTATATCCATATTATGTCAAAGTTTATTTGTAAGAAAATAACAAATTTGAATAATAGCATTATATTACCATGAATAAAATATTTTACATTAAACAAAAAGAAAAGAAAATAATTAATATTTGAAATATAAATCTAAATTTTAAAAGAGCTCATTATGCTTAATTAAGCTCATGAGCCTCAGGTACTCAGTAGAGTAAGTTTGAACCTGACTCAATGATAAACAACCCAAACTAAACTTAAAAAAAGTTTACAGCATTCGGCTCGATTATGTTCGATTCTGGTACACCCATAAGTGTTTCCGAAAAGATCTTCACTTGATTATTTAAATGTATATTTATCAAAAATAAAAAGATAAGAGTGTTCAAATAATATTTACCTTGCAACTTAATTAGCATAACTAAAAAAGAACAGCAAAAAATCTTTAAAACGAAACAGGAATTCTAAACTAAAAAATAAGCATAATAATCTTCATTTTCTCTTATCGATGATTTATTGATTTTCTCAAATAATAAAATGGAAAATTGGAAATAATTAGCATCAAATGATATAGGTAGGGATGTCAATCAAACCAATCATATCGGGTTGTCGGGCTATTCGGTTACAAGTTATTCGGGTTATGGTTTTTTCGGGCTAGAAATTCTCAACTCTAACCCTAAATCATCGAGTTTTGGGCTAACCACCATCGAACTAATCGGACTCAATAAAATTTTATAGATTTTATAATTAATATATTAATCATGATAATTATATATTTCTAATAAAGAAATACTTCCATAAATGAATGTAGCTTCAACTCAAAACTTATAGAGAAGTAGAACACACATTTTTCATAAATAATTATCATCTTTTAAATTTTGAATCTAACTATTTTATATTAAATGTTATAGTAAAATATGAAAAAGTGAAATGATAAATATAACTTTCGAATATTAAATAAAAATGCATTTTTACATATATTTGAAAGAAAAAATAAATCTTATTATATTAATTTTTAATTTTTTCAAAAAAAAAAAAAAGTAATGAAGTTTGAAAACTAAATAATGAAAACTCGCTAATTTTCGGGTAGACCGTATAGGACTCGGGCTATATTCGGGCCAAACCATCGGATTGAAGACTATTTGATTAATGGTCATTCGAATTGAGATTTTTTCGAATTATAATTTTGCAACTCTGACTCTGTCGAATTATCGAATTAATCGGACTAGCCCAACGTTTTGAGGATAAATTGGCATCCTGATATAGGTGTTTGGGGTGGGGCCAGGGAGCCAGAGGCAAGAATGATGATGATTGAATTTGAAACGTTAGTTAGGGGGGCCCAAAAAAGACGACTTTAGCACAAGCACTTTTGCGGATGCCACTTATTATTTAAACACTACCCAAACCCACTTTTCTTATGGCCACGTGTTTTACTGCCACTTGAAGAAACCCATGACAGTTGACACAAATCTTCACTTTTATTTTTACTAAAACGTAATTAGCCATTTTAACATAATCTTTCACTCAACTTGTAATTACAATGTGATTTTTCAAATAATATAATTACAGTTGAAATCCTTAAACTTTCAACCAGTTTGATTACAGAAGAAATCAATACTAAAAATTTACAATTGCAACGCTCCGACCTTTCTAAAAATTATTTGGACAGCGAGATTTTTAATTGTACATGTTAGATGCTACTCAACAAATATATTAGGTGTGTTCGTAATTTCGATGAAAGATGGCATGTGTTAAATCTGAAAATTAATAATTTTATGAATTGTATTCAAATAATTACATCATATATCACTACAGGGAAGCACACTTTTAACGACGGAAAATTCGCTGCTATTATAGCTAATTCAGCATTTTCTATTTCTTGTGGTGTACATTAATCTATTTTCCTGGCTAAGTACGACATTGATCCTTGATTGAACGCTGAACGAAAAACTACATGTGAATTTTGAAAAGTGTGGCTGAATAGCAAAACATAATTGATTCCTAGTAATTAGCTTACCTAGGATTCCCTAAAACAATAAAGTTAGCCTGCCCAGGACAAAATCCTTCTTTTCATGCGACTTTACTTGAACGAAGAGCAGCTATAGGTTTTTTGATACATATATATATATATATATATAAAAGATTGCATTAAACTCAAACTATATTCTTAGTGTATAATTAAGACCACATTGAATTTAAAATTGGATGGTAATGATTTAAGAAAATCGTGTATCATTATGGAATCATTAACAAATCATTATAAAGATATAATTGTCACACATAAATATTTATTTTCGAAACTTAGCGGAATTCATGGAATGTATCAATTTTTTCCGCAATTTGTATTGTAATGATATACATCCAATGCTATGATGGTTTACATTCAACTTTGTGATGAGTTAGATTCAATGTTATGCTGAAGAATATTTTCGAATTCGTACTAGTGCTTTATTTTCGGTTGTTTGCGTTTTATGTGGAGTAATAACTCCTCTAAATATGTCCACTATCATTATTCCCTATATTTCTCATAATCTTAATAAAAATCCATTCGCGAGAATTCAAAATTATCCTAACTATAAATACAATTAACATAAAATCACTGTAACTACAGTAACTGCATCATCAATATAACATATGCATAGTACTATCATAACACTCAGTATATATCATTATATTACCCAAATAAAAGTCATTATTGATTACAATGCATCAAAATATACTCGTATATAATGATTACACAAAATCATTGTACAGTGTGTTCGCATGCATTATATTACAACTATCAAAACATACTCATATATAATGACCACGGAAATGGAAAATGTTTACTCTCAATCATCATAACTCGTGTTATTATATCATTACCAAACTTTTGGTAAATCATTATACCTTATGTTCTATATCATTATATAAAAAA
>JAYDZE010005428.1:0-10725 GCA_034509125.1 Monilaria moniliformis
ACAACAAATAAATCAGCATAACTTGTATATACCTTAAATAATGAGATTTTGTTGTTTTACAGAAACTGTTTATATCAATATAATACAACAAATAAATCAGCACAACTTGTATATAATATCAGCACAGCATACGTTGTTTTGGTATAAATTAGGGAATAAAATATATATATATATATATATATATATATATGTGTGTGTGTGTGTGTGTGTGTGTGTGTGTGTGTGTGTGTGTCAAAGTAACCATGATAAAATGATGGATTTACAGATAATTATAATTGTAAGTATTTCATTAGACAATTAGCTTGTTCTTTCAGAAACACCAAACATTATTATTTCATGCCTTGTAATAAAGAGATGTAGGATGAAATCTCACCATTCCCCTTATTCTAAGTAAAAAAAAAAATAGACAATCGACTTCGTTATATATCATGCTTCTTTGTTGTACCAATTATCCGAACTAGAGCAAAAAGCCAAAAATTCCATAGCAATTACAGGCTTGAATTCATGATCTGAACTAGAAAGCAAAATTTAATGTCTCATCATAAAAATAAAAACTTAAACAGAAAACCTAATATAAATTATATAGATGTCTGTCAAACAACAAATCACTCAAAAAAAAGAAGGGTTAAAAAAACAATCTTGAATAATATATAGAGAGAAGGTTCGAACTTCAGAATTTGTCACTAATACTCAGCCTAATGCACAAATTTTCCCTCCCCCATCAATGATATAAGATTACTATCTTCACAATAATAAAGAAAATTAAATAAAAAATACATAGGAACATATTTTCAATTTCAAAGAATTATAGATACAAACTAGTTTTTCGGCGCCAGTTCTATCTAATATGTAGGGAAGGATCCAACCTGAATAAAACACCCATTTCAATATAATATATGTCCTGATCATTCTACATCGATCTTGTTTTCGAGTTGAACAAAATTCTCCAATTTTAGATTCGAGCTTTCAATTCTAAGCTACTAAACACACCCTTATAGAAATTACTAAAATTTATATAATTAACAAAAGTGTATAAATTTCTTCTATAAAAAAGTTCACATCTACCTAAATAATGAAAAAAAATAATCTAAAACGGTACATGAACATGACTGCGTATTTTTTTTCTCAGAACAAACCAAATATTTAACGACCATACATTAAATTTCATGTGTTGATTGATAGTTTGCAGAAGAAAGTGAAACATGTTAAAAGGCCTAAATTACGCTTACTGCTCGATTATAAGCAAACGACAAAAGCGTGCCAGCTCTTCTTACTATTTTTTTCCTAATAAAATTTGGTTGCCAGTCAATTAAGTACGAATATGCAAGATTTATGTGTTACAAAATCCAAAAGTTTCATCATTCTGAATACCGCGTTTTGACCAACCAAAGTGTGTGATAAAGCATTGCCACAATTTACTATAATATATGAGTAATTCATGACATAGAATAGAATAAAACCTCTATAAATTAATATTATTTGGGATTAATTTTTTTATTAATTTAGAGAAAAATTATGTAATTGATAAATTAATAATTTATTAATTTAGAAAGATTTTATCTAATATACATAAATGACTTTAAAAAATTCAGAGTTGTATAATCCACTTACAGTGTATATTAGTTATTGATAACAAATAAATTAAAACACATATTTTAATTATCATTTAAAGAATATATACTTACATAATCATGTTAATTGAAATTTTGAATGGTCTCATTCATTGTTTTTTGCCAAAGTAAAAGAATGGTTCATGGACTCTTCATAATTTTTCTTGGGTGTAATTGAGAGATTTAAAGATGAGATCAATGCAGATTTAAAATTCAACAAAGAGCCAGTGACAATAGATTCACATTTTACTAAATTATTTTAGAATATTCAAGTGAATAACATATATATCTGAGAATTTTATAATAATTATTAATTTATTGTTTCGTCGGGACCTTAAATATACACTAGGATTTTCAAAAAAATATTATCTTATTATTTAATTGTTTGGTGTCTAAATTTGAACTGGTCTCAAATTGGGACCAAACAAATTATTAATTTTATCGAGGTTATTAATTTATTGAGTATTATTTTATGGAGATTTTACTGTAATCTTTTATTAGTTTATCTACGAACGATACTAATTTTTTCAGGTTAGCAAATGACTGAAATATCTTTGTAGTTGTTTGTCTTTTTATTCTAGTTGTTGTTTATATATGGGAAGATGGGTATTACAATTGAAAAATCAATTAATCATATTTGAAAAATCAAGCGTAACCGAATGACCAGATATATAAAAAGGCAGGTAATATTTGAATTTATGACATTTAAAATTTATTCGAATACCTTTACTTAAAGAAAATTGTCGGCAATTATGAATTAGCTTTCCATATACCTTTTAATATTAAGCTATAAAAAAAAATCTTATAAACATATATAATGGCCAATCATGTTGATTTTGATTGACTCCAAACTAAAAGGCAAGAAAAGAAGAAAGAAGATAAATAATTGCACGAGAACGCGTTTGTCACACCACCTTTTATATAAGTGAATTGTATATTCATTTATCACTATTCACAAATATCATTAAATTCTAAAGTTTATTTATGAATTCTACTCAACCTTTTGGACTCCAAAATCATAAATCACAAATGTATCAATACTGATTCTACTTGTTTTTTTTTTTTTTTGGAGTTGATGGCTACGAGAATATTGTGGTTCTCATCCTAATTTCTGATCAATCTTATAAAGGTGAAAAATACCGTTAAGTACAATGTTGGAGATTAAACTACGTAACTTTAGTTCTGCATCACTTACTCATGATATTGGAATAATTAGTTTATTACCCTTCATGCTCAAATCATAATCTTTAATTTGATAAACAATTAGTAAATTAAATAATAAAATCAACACTAACTAATAATTGCAGTGGATGTATATATTTCGGTGGGTTTTTTTTTTCTTTTTTTGAGAAATACATAATATATATATATATATATATATATATAGATATATATATATATATATAGATATATATATGGTTGTATTTGAGTGAGACAATACCCTTATATCATAATTAAGACCAAATTTAGGTCCTTAGATGAAAACATGGACCACAAGAATTGAAGGAGACTGCCTCAATTCCGCACTTCAGTATAGTTTCATGTAAACTTCACTAAATGGGCAAAAATGTCAAACATCAATTACACCCAATTGTCCATCTCTCACTCTCACTCCAGCTGTCCACTTTCTCTCTCATAAAATATCTAAAAAATTTAAATAAATATAATTCACTCGATTTAAATTATTTTTTCACACACCATATATGAAATTAAAGTAATTTTATGAGGATTCAAACGAACTTAATTGCATACGTTTAAATGAAGAAATTTACACGAAATAATGAAATATGTATGTATCTCGACGTACTTTCAGAATACATTTATTATGCTGGAGTATGATTCATTGTTGTGATAAAATATGATTAATTATTGTGCGAAAGTATGGTTCATTGTTGTGCTGAAATATAGTTCATTTGCGTCGAAGTATGTTTCGAATTTTAGATCAACATACTTTCAACACACATTTATTCTGCTGGAGTATAATTCATTGTTGTGTTGAAGTATGATTCATTATTGTATAGAAGTATGGTTCATTGTTGCGCTGGAGTATGTTTCGAATTTTAGATCAGTGTACTTTCAACACATATTTATTCTGGTAGTGTATGATTCATTATTGTCTGAAGTATGATTCATTGTTATGCAGAATTATGATTTATTGTTGTGCTGAAATATAGTTTATTGTTATGCTGAATTATGTTTTGAATTTAGATATGTGGCGAATCTAAAATTCCATAAAATGGCTGAGATTTTGTCTTAGATATGATATAAAGAATGTTTTAGAAATATATATAATCTTATGCAAGTGGGACAACTGCACCATCGTAATGTGAAAAATATATTACACCATATGTAGGTAGAATTTGAACCCAAAATCTCTTACTAAAGAGAATTTTATGATACCTCAATTTTATCACTTGAATTATGCCTCATCGGCTTGGTGGTTTCATTATATTAAATAAAAAAAAACAAAAAAAACAAAACGAACTTTTTCGCATTGGAAAGTTTTGAATGAACGACCAACCAAAACTATTCTTTATTTATTTTAAAATTATATAATAAGAAATCGAGAAAAAAAATCTCTAGAGTGTTGAACGTTAATTTCTCATCTAATTTCTTAGATTGGATGTAACTTGAATTTGTATATTTTTTTAATAGAAAAAACAAAGAAATAAAAAAAAAAAGTCGAATTCGATGAGACCCAAAACTGGTGTAAATTGGATTTGTTTTTTGTACGATTAAAATTTTCAAATTCATGTTTAAAATTTCGACCGAATCAACTGTATGTACCTCTGCTAAGTAGAGAAATGATGGTAAAAAACTAATTAAATTAGAAAGAAATGATTGCTTTTATATGTCCACAAGTAGTACTATTATTTAGTTGGGAAGCATAATCAATACACGTAGTAGCAACATTATAATAAGAAGTTACATAACTCTTGAACAATTTTTTTCATTACAACAACTCTCCATATTTCCCGAGAAAAAGAAAAAAACAGACAGAATTACAAATCTTAGTCATGAAGAAGAAATATCATGATATTAACAAACTTTTAAAAAGGTGTATATACATATTCAGAAGAATATTATGACCTAGCTAGACCCACGCACTATGAGTGAATATATACTTGTCTACGTTCTACTGCCCCCCATCTCCTCTCTCTCTCCCTCTCTCTCTCTCTCTCTCTCTCTTCAATATATATGTTAGCTAACACCACTATTGCAAGTGGTGAACTAAACATTTGAGCCCATATCTCCCATCTTCCCAAACGCACTCACTCGTATAGAAGATGGGTGTGTTAGTTGACTCGTGGTGGTTGATGAAGCTGGTTTTCATTTTGGTGACAGTTATTACAGTTGTAATAAGCTCAGCAACGGCGGCTAAAGTCCGACATTTGAAATGGGAGGTGGGATACATGCACTGGTCTCCAGATGGGGAAGAAGGTGTGGTCATAGGCATCAACGGCCAGTTCCCGGGCCCCACTATACGGGCTCGGGCCGGCGACACCATTCATCTCGAGCTCACCAACAAGCTTCACACCGAGGGGGTTGTCATCCATTGGCACGGAATCAGACAGGTCTCGTTACATCTCGTGTTTCACTATTAATTTTGCATGACCGAAATGCAAATTTGGTGTTTGATATGAAATAATTTTTTGCAGATCGGGACACCTTGGGCCGATGGGACAGCCTCAATCTCGCAGTGTGCCATTAATCCAGGAGAAACATTTCTCTATAGGTTTAAAGTCGATCGGGTACGTATATTTTGTCAATTATATATTCTTAGCTATTTTATTTGAAAAAATAAATCGATAAGTAATATTTTATTTGTCTATTATTAAATGTCTCATTTTGTCATTCTGGGATTTTCATCATTAAATGTCTTATTTTATTTTTACTACTTTTGATAAGTGATTCTCACATCTCACTAAATTATTCTACTTATATTTTATAATAAAATTAATATATAAAAGTGAGACTTATATTTTTTTATTTTTTTTTTATATTTCTTAAAATTCGTGTAGTTCTCAAACGAAACATTTAATGGTGGATGAAATTATAATAAATTAAATTGGAGACTAGGAATAACAACATCTTAAAATTCGACACATACTAAAAAACACTTAATAAGACAGAAGGAGTTGATTGGTTGATAGTGGTCCACAACATGAACGACTGATCAATCAAAAACCACTTTTGCACAACTAGAAACTTTTTTTCTTTTCTTTTTTTTTTCGTTATTCATTTCTAGAATTTTTAAATTTTTTTATTTTAATGTTGGTTATGGATGAAAAATCGGGTGCAGGCGGGCACATACTTTTACCATGGGCACTACGGTATGCAACGGTCAGCTGGGCTGTACGGGTCGTTGATCGTCGACGTGGCGGAAGGAGAGAAGGAGAAGTTTGAGTATGATGGAGAGTTCGATCTTCTGCTCAGTGATTGGTGGCATAAGGGCTCTCATGAACAAGAGGTTGACCTCTCCTCCAAACCCATGCGTTGGATCGGAGAGCCACAGGTAACTTTTCCCCTTCACACTTTTTAGTAATTAATTATGAGAGAATTGGTAAATGAATTAGGAAATTAACTTCTTTCCTAATGCACCTCTAATAATTAAACATAAGCACTGTGTATTTGGTTTTAGTCCTTTCTTGTTTAGTAGTGTAGCTGCAGGGACAGAGCTATATGGAGGTGTCGGGGGCTCATGGCTCCCCCAATAATTTTAAAAGTTTTTAGAAATATTTTACTAATTTAATTATAATTACATATATTTTTTAAAAATTATTATTTAATTAGCTAAATTTGAAAATCTTGTAATTTGTTCCATGCTTGAACTTTAATTCTATGGCTAATTTATTTCTCTTTCTTTGCTATTCTTATTTATTTTAATATTAATATCAAGAAGCTATAATAAAAATAGGAATTTTGGAGATTTTTGTTAAATTTCTATAAGTTGAGTTTAATTTGTGTTTTAATTTAAAAAACGATCTTGATGAGGAAACTGTGAAATATCTTATTGGACCGTTCAATATAAATGTCTGGCTTAGTTGTATAATTTTCTGACCAATTTTCTTTACCTAAATGAATAAGTAAATTACATTATGAGAAGAAGCTAGCTAGGTTTATCTAAAGCGGAGCCTGACAGGTACTATATATATTGTATTAAATTAATTATCACTGGGAGATGAACAAGATAATGTTTCTCTCTCTTAAAAAAAATGTTAACAACCGACCAATTGATAAATAAACTTTATAAAATGGCAAGTTCAAGGTGTGAGTATTTTACAGATTGGCATTACAATTTGAATATGTATATGCACAGCACACACATATATATTTGTTTCTGTGTGTGGCTACAATTTGAAATTATTAATTTATTAATTCTAAATATCTCATTCTCGAAAAATGTTTCAGGTCTTGGTATTTGCTAATAATTGTCATACAAACTGATAATACATTTCATATATTTTTCTATGACATTTTTGAATCATGATGCCATTTTTGCCAGACCTTGTTGGTCAATGGGAGAGGCCAGTTCAATTGCTCGATGGCGGCGCATTTTAGCAACTCCTCCGCAGCCCCGTGCAAGTTAAGAGGCAATGAACAGTACGCGCCTTATATTCTTAAAGTCCATCCCAACAAGACCTACCGGCTGAGGATAGCGAGCTCCACTGCACTGGCTTCACTCAACTTGGCTATTGGGGTAACGTTACTAAGTACTAACATTCGCTTTTATTAATTCTTTAAATTAATTCTCGATCTAATTCGATTTTAAAATATATATGGGGAAAAAGGAAAAGTTATCAAGGGACAGAAAATAATGCTTGCAGAAGTTGCTATCAGAGAAAATATTTATCTCTCTGCATGTGAAATGTTGCAAAAATATGTTATAAAAAATTCTTAGTAGGGATGTCAGTCGAGTCAGTTCATTAGATTTTGGTCAGTCCTACTTAGATTACGGGCTAATTGTGCTGAAATTTTATAGGGTTTGAAAATTTCAACCCCAATTCTCTAAATTTAACTAACAACTCGGATCAGCCCGCGAATTTTAGACTAAACTCACATCCCTAATTCTTGGTAAAACAAAGGATATTCTTTGTATAAGATGATTTGAAATTGTGTTTGAATCTCATAGGGTCAGTAAGAAAAAAAGGGAAAAGGAATATCAGTATTTTAAATAAAATGGATATTCCTTAAAGTAGTATGATCTGAGTGTGACATGGCTCTGAAAAGAAACCAAGCGTGGCCAACCAAAGTGCTGGTCAGTTCCTCTTGCAAATGTAAAGTGCTGGTCAGTTCCTCTTGCAAATGTCCGAATCCAAAGTTTGGACACATTTAACACGTGTCATTACATTACATACCTTTCAACATCACTTTTATTCTTATTATAGGCTATATAGCAGGCCTAATATTCCAATTAGCTTCACGTAACATAATGAGTCAATGACATAATTTTAACTCAACTTTTCATTTACAATTTATAATTTTAAGATTTTGGCATAAAATGATGGTATAATCTTTACTCGTGTACTTTAAAATAATATCATTGCATTCTCGTAGTTCCATCAACCTTAATTTCATTGGAAATAAATTAAGCAATATGGTAAACCATGCCCCCAATTTTAAACAATGTCACTCATTTTACTACATGTCTACACATATACAGCATCACAAGATGAGGGTGGTGGAAGCCGACGGCAACTACGTGAAGCCATTCACCGCCGACAACATCGACATCTACTCCGGCGAGAGCTACTCCGTCCTCTTCAGAACCGACCAATCCCCTTCCCAAAACTACTGGATCTCGGCCACCGTCCGAGGCAGGGAGCCCCACACTCCCCCAGCCCTGGCCATTCTCAACTACCTCCCAACATCCGCCTCACACCTCCCAATCTCCCCGCCGCCCCCATCCCCACGGTGGGATGACTACGCCTACAGCAAAGCCTTCTCCAACAAAATCCGCGCCCTAGCCGGCTCCCCCAAGCCCCCCCAAACACACAACCGGCGAATTGTGCTCCTAAACACCCAAAACTACATCAACGGGTACACGAAATGGTCGATCAACAACGTGTCTCTAACCCTCCCCAGCAGCCCCTACTTGGGGTCCATCAAATACGGCGTGGCCAACGCCTTCGACGCGAGGAGCCCCCCCGACCGCCTCCCCCGCGGCTACGACGTGATGCGGCCCGCCCCCAACCCCAACTCCACCTACGGCAGCGGCGTGTACATGCTGAGGTTCAACTCCACGGTCGATGTGATCTTGCAGAATGCGAATGCTCTCAAGGCGAATGTGAGCGAGATTCATCCATGGCATCTGCACGGGCATGATTTCTGGGTGCTCGGGTACGGGGAGGGGGAGTTTAGAGAGAGAGACGCGGCGAGGTTGAATTTGAAGGACCCGCCGTTTAGGAACACGGCGGTGATTTTTCCTTATGGATGGACGGCGCTGAGGTTTGTGGCGGATAATCCCGGCGTGTGGGCGTTTCACTGCCATATTGAGCCGCATTTGCATTTAGGGATGGGGGTTGTGTTTGCGGAAGGGGTGCATCTCGTCAAGGGGATTCCGAATGCGGCGCTTGCGTGTGGGTTGACGGCAAAATTGCTCATGAATAATGGGCGTGACTGAGACTGCTTAATTTATATATGTTCTGCTTTTTTGTTGGATGTTTTGATTGTGTTGATTTGAGAGGAGATGATGGCATGGAGTGAGTCGATGTTATTAATGGCTTCGATTCCAATTCTACGTTTGGCTACTAATTGTACACTTGTAGTAACTATATCTGGAGTCCATGATATCGGGATCCAATTAAGGGAATCAACAATGCGGTGTCGCTAGCCTGTTCCGCCGGAACGAGACTGCCGCGAGCCGCATTGCGGAGAGGCGGAGGACGAGGAAAAAGCCGTGAGCCGCTTTTTGTGTGAGATTGTGTGTTTTTCTTGTGTGTGGTGGGTTTTCTTTTTATCATTTTGTTTTTTATGAGAAAAGCATTAATGTATTCGAGATGAGACGATGATATATATATATATATATAGATGTAATTATATTCGAATCAGTTATTATTGCAAAATTAAGAACTAATATTATCACTGGATATAATTTAGCCATGTGTCAACAACTTTTTATTATTTTATTTACTTATATGGGTATATATACTATAAAGGAATAGGATTGGGTGATCATCTCTATATTGGATTAATGCAGTACATGAATTCGAATCTCATTAGTAGCGAAATTATAATATTTATTTATTTATTTATTATGTGTTTCTTGATTTTGTATGATTATATATATATAGTAAGAAAAAGTGATAGATAAGGAAATGGGTATCTTGATGGACTAATACTAGCGGGTTGGACAAAATTTCTATCCACTGCTGATAAGAGGCATATTAAAAATATTCACTTATATAATAATATGTAGAAATTAGAATCTACATAAATTGATTAAAAATGCCCCAATTCCTTATATTGTAAATTTGTCAGAATCAAAAACTGAATTGTTCGATCAGACAATTGATGATCGGATAATTCAAGAATCCGATTCATCAATTGAATCATCCAATCAGATTTTTCAATTGTCTAATTGGACAATTCAATTCTCTTATACATAAGTCTCCAAGGGGGGCTTTTTTGGTCCCTTTATGTAACAATTGGTAGATTCTACATGCTTGTGGATTAACACTCAAAATGAGTATTTTTGATACACACTTGATAAGAAATGGGTATACTTGTGGATTAACACTAGCTAGAATACGTTATGAATGGGCAGTTTTCAACACAGTTTCGCTACTTGCATAGTTACTCTAACTCTAAGCCCATCGGGTCAGAATCCGATTACATAATTATTGGAGCCATTAAAGTTAAGGCATAAGCAGGGAACAAATCTAGGTTTTCTTTTCTGGCATAGGCTATAGAGTTATCATTCATGAATTCCTATTTAAACACTTTTATGAGTTTTTATTTATTTATGGGATAATTGCCATTTAAATCATAACTTTTCGTTGACTTCTGGTCAATCCCATAATTTTTGAAACTGGAATATAAAATCATAACTTTTGACATTTTCTCAATTATCCCACAGATCAAAATTTCGATGAAATTGGTGGTGACGTGTCGG
>JAYDZE010005439.1:0-10724 GCA_034509125.1 Monilaria moniliformis
GCTGACGTGGCGGCTGAAAATTGAGTTGTGGCTGTTTTGGGGCTGGAATTTTGGGGCTGGGTTAAGGATGGCCTTAGTTGAGTTTATAAGCGCATCATTATCCATAATTATTATCTCTTTAAACACTCACTATTCACGTATCTCCTTTGTATCCCAATCGGTACAATCTCCTTGAACATTACTATTCACGAGACGCACTTACATTTTTTTATCTTTTCTTATTATTTTTTTTATTAATTAAAATACTAGATAAAAATTATCTACAAATAAATAGAAATTACGAAATTCATTAAAAACCTTAAAATAACATAACTAAAATTAAAAAAGTACATAATTAAAAATTAAAAGGTATATAACTAAATTTAGAAAAAGTACATAAAAAAATTAAATGACTATTCCTAGAGATGACCAAAGTGTGCCCATATTTATTCAACAATATCATGTTGGCCTCGAGAATGTTGTTCTCTATCGCGTGTCGACTCACGGTACATTGAGTTGGAGCTTCGCTTGCAATAGAGGATTCGACCGTCTCTTCGTCAGCCCAATTACCAGCGGTTGCTCCTTTGTCTTCGATAATCATGTTGTTTAATATGATGCATGTATGCATGACATCGGCTATAACGTCCTTAAACCACGGACGAGTCAGACCTTTGACGATTGTGAATCGTGCCTGGAGCACGCCGATAGCGCGTTCCACATCTTTCCTCTCCGACTCTTGCTTTTGGGCTAAACGGACTCTTTTCGGGAGTTGGACATGAAAAGGCCTTGACGAAAGTCGACCACTTGGGATAAATGTCGTCTGCGAGATAGTATCCTATGTCATACTGACATCCATTGGCCGTGTAGCTTATGACCGGGGCCCTACCAGCCAACACGTTGCTGAAGACATCGGAGTGGTGCAACACGTTGATGTCGTTGTTGGACCCGGCAGCACCAAAGAACGCATGCCAAATCCATAGTTGGTAGTCGGACTGCTCCAAGAATCATGGTCGGATAGGAGCCACAACCGCTGGTATATTTTGCCCTCCCATGCTAATGGACAATTTTTCTACTCACAATGCATGCAGTCAATGCTGCCAAGCATGTCAGCGAAGCCGCGTACATCCTCGTGCATATTGAGCAAGTATTGACAATTTTTGGGTTGTCGGAGACCTCAAGTACTTCGCGCTGAATGCATCTCAAATGCCCTTACGAAATACCCTCAAGCATTTTCTCCCCGTGCTCACGGCGACGTGCAAATACTCGTCGAATATGTCGGAACTTGCACCAGTTGCGAGTTGTCAGATGGCCGACGTGCATTTTTGGAGCGTGAAAAGATTGAACCATCCAGTGTTGCTGTTGGAAATACAGTTCACGTGTCTCCAATGTATTTGCTATGTGCACAAACAAATCTTGGCTCATTCGGAACCACCGCGAAATACAGTTGCCCCCCCCATAGCGGATTTCCAGAGAAATAATCTGCGACAAGACAGGCGTCGGCGCCTTCTCTGTCCCGATGGATGTATTGTCTCGGTTGTCAGGGTGGACTAGATTCCGCTGCGGCCATATAGCGTCTTGCCAGCACCTCAGCATCGTGAGCCAATCGAAAATAACGCTCGTAGTCCGCATCATCGTCGCTAGGGAAGTTTCTTTGTTGCCGAAAGGATCCATTTGAACAAGTGTCGAGAGAGAAAAAAAACAGAGTAGTGTGATGTTAAGTTGGAAAGAATTTGTAGTGATTTTGGTGTGTATAAAATGAATAGGTTGTGGGGTATTTCTGATAGATAGTATTATATATAAAAAAATATAGCTGTTGGAAATTTCTGCCATTACAATTTTTTTTTGTTTTTGTTTTGTCTTTTTTTTTTTCTTCTGAAATTCAAAAATTTAATATATATATATATATGAGGACGCCACGTGGCGCCCTCTCATTGGATGACGACTAATACGCTCGCAGCGTGCTCAAGCATGGCAGCTCGTGCTCCAAGCAATGTGCGTCGTGCTTAGCCGATGGAGCACACGTCAGCGTGCTTAGAGCACGACACTGCCGATGCTCTAATAGGCTTAACACAACAAGTGCAAGCTAAGAACTTTAAAGTAAGAGCACCACCAGCACAGCTTTCAACGTGACGTGCGGCCGAGCACTGCAAATGGGGCAGGGTTGCAGGGGTGGGGAGGGGTACAACGGCCACAGCGTCAGCTGGCCTCGCAGCGAACGCCGCCACTCGTGCGTGCTATCCCGCCCCATTTTTTATTTTTTATTTTTCTTTGAAGGCAACAGTTGTTTTCATTTTTTAAATTCCCTCTCGACTTCTATAAATACCCAATATTCCTCACATAGGTAACATCATTCCAATTTTTCTATTTTTCTTCATGTTCTTTCAATTTTTCGCATACAACTCTAAAAAATTCATGAATTCCCACATAAGGAATTCCAGTTCCAGTTTTTCCAACAATGAGGAAGCCATATTTGAGTTGTTGGGGGGAAGGGGGATCACAGAGGCGGTGCAAGACTACTTAGAAATGACGTATGTGCCGTCGAGGCCTCGTGTACGAGAACGTATGTGCACCAAGAGCATGAAAATGCCGCTAACGTCTCGTCAAGCATTATTTCTCCGGCGAGCCACAATGTGGTGCAACTGTGTTTTGGTGCCGGTTTCGTATGCGCAGATCGACATTCTTACGCATAGTTAACACGTTGGCAGGACGTGTTGAGTATTTCTAGCAGCGGCCCGACGGTTTTGGGCGCGAGGGATTCTCGACGCTGCAAAAGTGCATAGCGGCGATGCGACAACTTGTATATGGTGGCATCAAATCAATTCGACGAGGCCTCCACGTCGTTGACATAATAGGGCGAGAGTGCCTTAAATGATTTTGTCGCAGGGTCATCGAAGCCTTCTGCAATACATATTTGAGAAGGGCGATGGTGTAAAACGCCCAATAATAGATGAATATGCATGAGAGACATCCCATATGGCTAAGTAGCATCGACTGTTCACTGACAATGGAAAAATTGTCATGTGGCATGGAAAGACGCCTACATCAGTGATACAATGGCACATATTCGACGATCATCCTCAAAGTAGTTGTTGACCAACATTTATGGATCTAGCATGCATTTTTTTGGCGTAGACAGGTCGAACAATTACATCAACGTCCTGAATCAATCACCTATCTTGAGCGAATCTTGTGCTGGCGGGCACCGACTATCGAATTCACGAGCAATCGCTGTATCTCCAATATTGGCTACTACTTGGCCGATAGCATCTATCTAAAGTGGTCGGTATTCATGAAAATGATTACGTGGCTGATTGATCCAAAGAGAGCATTGTTTGCTCAAAGGTATGAGTTGACACAAAAGTTCGTTGACCGCGCTTTTGGTGTACTTCAAGCACGTTGGTCGATCATGAAAGGTCTGATATGTATGTGGTACCTGACATGGCCGTTATTAGCACACATAAAATAAATTTATAGCTTATGCCCACAATTATGTTGATAGCGGTAAGAATAAGATCGATTTGCAAGAACAGTTCTTTCTCATTGTCTCTCTAATGTTACCAAAAAGGGTAAGGATTATGGTCATATAAGTGTGGATTTTTTTTTAATATTAGTGAATATATTGTACTTTTATAATATAGTTTTAGACATTTTTATGTTTCACTCGAAGTATAATATAATTACAAAAGAGATCATGACATGGCTTTCCATCTGAAATATATTATCTTCATAGTTTTATTATATAAGGATCTTTTGAAAAATTATTTGTTTCTTTATAAAATTAAGCCCGAAGGAAAGCCGGTTAAACCGGGCAGAACTGCTACAGTTTTCTTGTTTAAAAGCAGCGGTCAAACCATCAGCGCGAATCTCTGCTATTCAGACGGCCGAGTCAATGTCTGTCTCAGCTCTCAACTCTTACCTCCCAAAGCTATGCGCGCCGCCGCGGCCTGGTGCCCGACCGCCGCGAGCCACCACTACCAAACTCTTCGCCCAACCCCCAACACTCGCTATCCTCTCAGACCCTCACGTTCTCCGGCTAGCAGAGACTCTCGAGGACTCTATTGCCGGCACCTCCTCCTCTCCTCCTCCGCCTCTCCAGAAGCTCAGGGACATCTCCTCCCAATCCCTCCTCACGACGCCGTGGCCTTCGAGAAAAGACGAGCCCTTTAGGTTCACTGACACTTCCTTCATCAGGAATTCCGAAGTTTATCCCGTAACCCTAGCACCTACGCAGAATTTGGACGCGTTAAGCGGTTTGGCCGATTCGGTTTCCCCTAATATTGCATTAATTGACGGTTATTTGGTGGAATCGTTGTCAAATTTATCTGAATTGCCCGATGGGGTGTTTGTTGGGAGGCTGTCGGATTTGGATTCGAAGGGTTTGATGGAGAAGGTGTCGAAATACGTTTCCAATTTTCAGGGGGACTTGTTTTGGTCTCTCAATGGTGTGGGTGCTCCTGATGTGGTTCTTGTGTATGTGCCCGAGGGCTGCAAGGTTGAGAAACCGTTGCATTTGAGATTCGTTTCGATGAATAGGAGCTATAAGGGCTCGAAATCTCTGCCAATTTCGAACCCAAGAGTTCTGGTTTTGGTTGAGAAAGGTGGGGATATTGGTATAGTTGAGGAGTATATTGGTGGAGATGGGGATGACAGATGTTATTGGACAAATTCAGTTATGGAGGTGGTTGTTGGCGACGGGGCAAAGGTCAACCACTCATACATCCAAACACAGTCATTAGGTGCTGCACATGTTAAGTGGACTTCAGTTTGCCAGGTAGGTAGTTTTGCATCTACTTCTTGAGCTTTATCTTACTTGATTGCGAATTGCAGTACTTTGAATGCTTTGTTTGCTCGCATTCTGATGTGGCGAATGGCGTCCTTTTGAGTGATTCATTAGGATGGAAATGAATGAATACAAAATGGTGGAAGATGTCATTACTTGAATTCCATCTCTAGCAGCAAGTAAATCGTGTAGAAATCATGTTATTTCATTGAAATCTCACCACATGATGAAGAGGGGGAACCTTAATGTTCTTTTTAGAAATTAGCATGCCGAGTAGGATTTTGAATTTCTTAGCCACTTTTAGTCTCTAATCATTCAATTCATTATATCTCAATTTTGGTGTTCATTTCTCTAGAAAAGAAAATAATAGAATTTATTCGTTTGTCAAAATGGTTGAAAAAGGAAGAAAATCTTAGTATATGTTCCCTCTTTTTAGTTCTTGATCTATTGAAGGAGAGGAATAGCTAAGCTGTTATTGATAATAGTGACAATTGTTGGATGTATAGGACAAATGCTTGTTATCTGGAAGATGGAACCTTTCAAGACTTCCTTTTCCATTTTCTTTTGTTTCCGTTATCAATTCTACAAGGCAAGCATATGACAGATAGGTATACCATTTATTTACTTAGGGCATTACTCATAATATGGTTGTTAACTAAATGCGTGGGCAGTTGAGAACAGACAATTGACAAATGACACACTCTTAACATAAACAGCTATCATATAAGTGTCAACTCCTCAAGATTTGTATGCTACACTGTTCACTTTTTAGAAGTTTGGAATGTTTTATGCAAACGTACGTGTGTCTAAATACAACAGCTCCAAGTATGGACTTGAGACATCACTGAAATTATTTTCTATCGCAGTTTCAAAGTTTGCCATTTGAAATCATATTGAACTTAAGTATTTCTTCATTTGATAAGCTGCCACATAGCCTCCATTCCTCATATAGGTTATGAAGTTGCTTATCCTGCATGTATAATTGATGATAGGCTTAGGTTATCCTGCCTAAGATTTGCTAGTGTGACTTCCAACTATTAAACTCTTAAATCACTAATTAGTCCTGTTATTTAGACTTGATTAATACCATAAATACAAAAGCAAAAACACAAAGTAATAAAAGAAGAAGATAAGCCTATAAGCCTAAGGAAATCTTTCAACCGATGTTTCTTAAGATTAGTAGGTTCATCCTACTTTCCAGAAACCAATTCAGGATAATATAACACAACGGGAAGAGACAATTTCATTTAATGACTTATCGCCATGCAAAATAAGTGATGCAAGGATTAGTAACTTTATATCGACTTCCTTGTTCCTATGAAATCAACTTGGTGAAAATATCTTAGTTATGTATAGAAATACAATCAAATGTTTTATCCTACTTTTTAGTTTGGCATCGGGCATCCTCTGGTGGTGAAATGAATTTTAATATTTTGATGCTAAACTCAGTACTATGCAGGCATGTCAAGATTATGTAAATGAACATTCTCTTGCGGTACTTGGAATTTGGTGATTAGAGGTGACAGAAAAGTATCATAAATCATTTACCTAATTGTGTTTCTAAAATCTCAGATGAGACTTTCAAGAATAATGTTTATAATCAGCATAAGTGTACCTTATGTATTTCCAATAAGAAACTTGTGTTTTTGACATTTGCTTTAAGAAGCTTTTATGATGCTCATGTACTGGTATGCTGCCAGCCTTAGTCATTGCCTATCAAATAAAACCCCAACTAAAGCATTTTTGTCTTCTAGAAGTAGAAAAATTTCTGGAGTAATAATTATTGTTATGCAGCTAGTAGAGTTGCTAGATATAGTCATCTGTAACTGTTCAATGGTTCCTTCCTTTTGCTTTGATTTTTCTTGTTTAGCCTCATGGTTTTAAAATATATTTCTGGTTTGGTTCACTTTTCAAACTTGGTGAATGCAGGGATCTAAAAGTGTCTATGAGTTAACTGAAGTCAGCACTGGTGGAAAACTGAGTCGGCACAATGTCCATGTGAAGCAAGAAGGGCCAGATACTGTAACAGAGTTGTCATCATTTCACTTGTCAATCGGTGATCAGTTGCAAGATTTGCATAGTAAGCTTGTCTTGGACCATCCACGAGGTTTCTCACGGCAACTTCACAAGGTTATCGTAGCACATTCGCTAGGACAGGCTGTTTTTGATGGAAATGTTCAAGTCAATAGGTATTGGAGTTTCCTCTCGATCCTTAAAATTACTAGCACCTTGTTGCATAGGGTTAATGGGATATTTTCTGTCCTATTTGTTGCCACTTGGTCATTTTATCATGAAGCTTGACTGAACCATATCATTGTGACAGCTCCTGAAAAAATCAAGCATATCATTATGACAGTTCCTTTGTTGAGGTGATGCCAAGGTGATTTATATTATGTTAAACGCTATTTATGTAGACTTATTGTGATTTATGGTGCACATGTAGAAGAAAACAATCTATGGAATTATGTTTCCTAATAAAGATTTTAGATGTATCTTAGCAGACAAACACAATCAAGACGGGTAATATGCAATAAAAATTCAACTCTCGCTCCTGGTATGATAAATTGAATTTTAGTCGTGAGAATATATTTTTCACAAACAGAAGGCTGCAATTTCAGCAATTTTGTATGTGCAACCACTGTTTTTGATTGCTCAAAAGTGTTTATAATCTCTGTGCTAACAATTACCAGTGCTTAATTTTGCTGGAAACCTCTGTTTGAAGCAGTACAAATTTTATATCAATGTTTCATGCCTTAACTTATTGTGTATTTCAGATGATTCTCATTACAATTTCCACAAATATTAATATGTGTAATTTCTCAACAGAGAAGCCCAGCAGACAGATGCAGGACAACTTTCAAGGAGCCTCCTTTTGGAGCCTCGAGCAACTGTCAATGTGAAACCAAACCTCCAAATCATCGCTGATGATGTTAAATGCTCCCACGGAGCTGCAATAAGTGATTTGGAAGAAGACCAGCTCTTCTACTTCCAAGCACGTGGGATTGACAAGTCTGCTGCAAGAAAAGCTCTGATTTTTTCATTCGCAGCTGAGGTGATAGAACAATTCCCTGATGCTGCTCTCCAAAGGAAGGTTGAGAATCTTATTAGAACATTGCTTACTCCTGCACTTCCTTCAAGGTAAGGCTCGATCTATTGCATAACTTCTTAAAGGGTTTACTTCTCTAGTGGTTCTCCATACTGTCTGGATATGAAAGCCATCGATGTCATCATCTGATTTTCAAGGAAAGAAATGAGCGAACTACTATTTTCAGGGTATGAAAGAGCGAAAGATTCTTCATCCAGTTAGTGGTTCTGTACAAGCTGCAAAAATTGGATCAGATCATGGCAGGATTATTTAAGTAAAATGATAATATAAATTCATACACTTACCTCCCTTCGACTAAATTCTAGTATGACTTGTCGAAATGTGACTTGATTTTGTGTTTTTCTCCTCTTTCCTTACATTGTATGGGCTTGGAGACTTCCTAAACAAATCATTAGTATATAGTATGAATGAAAATAATCGATATTGTTGGTGTATGTATAGACAGCTACTCTCTTGACCAACTTGAAATAAGAAAAGAGGCCTAGTCAGAAAATAAGCACAGCTTTTAGTGAGGCGATGATTATAGCAAGGATCCCCGTTGAAGAACATCTCCATTTGTATCTATAAGCAGCTAGAAAAAAAATAAAAAAAATAAAGAAGCTTCTCAGCATTTTATCTAAACCTTATTTAATGCGAAAATATTCAATTTTTGACTTGGCTTTAATAGATTCGATTTAGTTTGTTGTAATTTGAATTGCGTTTGTATTTTCCTTTTCCGGAAACAATAATATCTATTAACCTACTGAATCACAAAAAAGTTGTTCAGCCTATCTCAAGTTCTCTACTAATGTACTTTTGTGCGTGTTCGGTGTGTTCGAATTTTATTCCAATTTGCTGCCTCCATTTTGTGTGTGTGTGTTCGATGTGCAAATGTGTATGTTCGATGTGGGCGGCGGCGGTCGGCGGCAGGGGAAGGAGGTGGGTAATGGTGATGGGTGGGTTGGTGGATTTTATTAATTTTTATTATTCTTAATTTTTCATAAAAATAAGATAAATATATGTTATTTTTTGTAATCATAAAATTATCATTTTACATGTTAAGCTATGAAATAATCTAGGTTAATCTTATTTACTGAACAACAACATAATTTTTATTTTAGAATTAATCTTATCTATCAAACAACAAATATATTTTTTAATCTTGGTTTTAATTTTAATTTTTATCTCAAATTCTTATCTTGATTTTTTTTATCTTGTTATATCTTGACATACTTATCAAACTAGCCTTTATAGATAAGTCCATGTCAAATTTATCCTCCAGTTTGGATCAAAATGAGGTCATTTCAATTGGCAAGGATGTGAAACGTGACTCCACTACTAATTACAACTGAAAAATGCTCTCGGTATAAATATCAGAGTGTAGCATATCGTATTTATAAGGTATGCAATTCGTATTTTTAGTGTGATAAAAATGAGTCAATGACGTTGAGCTCCATTGGAATAAACCTACACATCATCAGTTTTTTTGTTTCTTTTTATTTTTTATATAGTTTTTGAGTTTTGTAGCTTTTCTATCTCAAGGTGTTTTGCCTTACAAAAAGTAATAGTCACTTTGTGAAACGCTCTAGTTTGTATACTAAAAGAATGTCAAAGTTTCTTATTTTAGTATTTGATCATTTTAATAATCGTACTAGCATCGATTTTTACAATTAGGGGGCGTTTGGTTAATAGGTTAACCCATGTTAAGATAAGTTAACTTGTGTTATTCGCTTGTTTAGTTATCATGTTTGGCTATCATGTAAGCCCGTGTTAAGCCATCGTCCGACCACGTGTCCATGTTATTTCTATAGGAATAGTTTGCTTTGTATTATTTTATTATTATTATTATTATTATTATTATTATTATTATTATTCATGAGCATAGCTTTTCAATATAAAAAAGATTTGCTGACATAAAAACATGAAGATGTTGTGGCGCAGTGGTAATGTGTCATTCTCATAATTATAAAGGTTCATGGGTTCAATACTTAATCTAAAGTAATTTTGTTATTTTTATTTCTAGCAATTTTTCTTTTCTTTTCTTTTCCACAATTTATCCAATACTTTTTATTAAACCAAATAAATTCTTTTTGCTATCTATAAATATAATTCTTTCAAAATTTATAAATATATCTTCCAATACTTTTTATTAAAATTAAATAAGATTATTTACTATTTATAAATATAATTTCATAATATATATCATAAAACCAAAAAGACATTTTTAATAGCAAATAAAATTTTAAAAAATTTCTACTTTGGATGGTTAAGGGATAGAGTAGTGCGTGTGTTGTTTTTTAGTTAATGGATTAAGTAAAAAGTATTGTGTAGTTTATAAATAATAGATGAATAGTATAAGAAAAGGAATAGTTAAATGATACTATTATGGATTAGCAAATGCAACTTGAGGGTTGAGAAACAAAACAATATAGTATATAGTTATTAGTATTATTTTTTTAGAAGTAAACAATATATATAGTTGAGAATTGAGATAAGGTTGTAGGACAAAACAGAAAGAAGAAGAAAAATCTTATAGCATGCCTTAGAGCAGTTTTCCACTCATTTGAATTCCATTTCCATGGCAACTAATCTCTCAACACCACCTCTCTCCCCATATCTCTCCTCCCACAACCACCATCGCCGCCGCTGCCCGCTCCATTTTGCCTCCCCACATCGTCTTCCCGCCAAGAAAAGATGCACCATTTCCTGCGCCACATCCAAGAGAGCCCCCCCGACGCTCTCTGCCGTCGCCGGCGAGCAGCACAGCCCATCTCTAGCTGAGCAGCTGAAACCCTTGTCCACTACCACTCTCTCCGACCAACCCAACGAAGCCCAGCTCCTATCCAAGCCCAAATCCACGTGGGTTAACCCCACCAAGTC
>JAYDZE010005450.1:0-28963 GCA_034509125.1 Monilaria moniliformis
AGAATATAATCACTAGATTATAAAGGGCAAACCATGTAACAATAATATCTCTTCACAAGTGGCAGAGAATGATAGTTATTAGAGTTATTAATACATAAGCAGCTCATAAAGCATGCTTTCTAGTATACAACCCCAACAGGTGACAGTGCTGGAGGGGACATTGAAGGTGATGTTGACGGTGCCGGAGTTGGCGGCGGCTCGGCCGGTTGTCTGGAAGAGAGTGGCGGAGTGCGGGATGCGGCGAAGGTCGGAAAGAGAAAGGTACTCGAGGAGGATTGGTAGCGGAGGACATCGGCGAGGTTGGTGGAGGAGGGGCAGAAGTCGGCAGTGGGGGATCGGAGGTAAGCGTTGGGGACGACAAGGAGAGTGGGGCAGGAAGGGCAATTCTAGCAGCCTAATTCTTATCAAGTTAGACAGATGCGCTATCTTAGGGAAGAGCACCGATAATTAACTCCCTTAAACATAGAAAAACAGTGAAATGGACAGATACCGAGATGGATCGAAATGAATAAATATGTACCTCACTTTTAACAAACTAATGTACAAAACACAAATAAAATTGTTGGACCAGGATATTATATCGTAACATGGCCCTTAACATGGGCACCAAACACTAACTAGAATACTAGGGGGGGCGTTTGGTAGTCATGTTAGGATTGAGTAGGATAGTTAAACCGTGATAGTATATAGGATTGGATTTATGATAGAGATAAGGATATGAATTTTATTATGTTGTTTGGTGCGTAAGATAGAAAGTAGGATAAAAATAAGTGTGGTGTTTAGTAGATTAAATTATATTATAGATAAGATGTAAAATAACATTTTTGATATAAATTGATTTAATATATAAATTACAAATTAAAAAATGACATTTTTATTGTATATAAGATATAAAATGACATTTTTGCCTTATCAAATTATAAATGATAATTATAATATTAATAAAGATTAATTAGTTAATTCTGAAATAATCAAGTGAGGATAAATAATTAATAGGCTAACTTATTCAGAGGATTAATTAATTACTTCTTGATGATTAATTAATATGATTATTATTTGACTTTTCAACGTGGGAATATAATCGGCCCGGTCAGATAAATAAACAATTAATAACATGTGAAAACAGTGCCCAACGTGAAAATCGAGATGGGCCGCCTATGTAACACGGGCCAATATGATTGTGAAATTATGCATACCAAATACTTGAATAATCCATGTTAAAATATCCTAACATCGGTTATCATATCAACCGAACACCCCCCTTAGGGTGTATTTGATATTATGAAATTGAGGGTTTCGATTTAGAATTGTAGCTTTTAATTTCAAATTTGCTATTTGATAATATAATAATATTTGAATTTGGAATTGAATTCAAATTTCAAATTCATTGAATTCTATAATTTGAATAGTATAATATAAGTAAATATTTAAAAATTCAAATAAATATAAAATTGGATATCCCCAAAACACACACGTGACATAAAAGTGCTGGTGCTTCGCTTGTTAGCTGAGGAGGAGAAAACTTGAGCAGAGAGACCCACAGCAGGAATCTAAACCATCTCTTTATCCCCAATACCCACTATCAAAAAGATCAAAGTAATGGATATATTGTGCGTATCGCAAGTAGCGACTGCCATATGCCCTAGCATGGAACAACCATCCAGCAGCATTCTCGCCGGCAGCACTAGTCCGGCCATTGATAGATACAATCCGATCATCAGAGACTCCCGGAGATGCGCCGCCAATCCGCTCCCGCCAGCCATCCCCAAACCCCACAGAAGTCGCCACAAGAAAAAGAATCCAAAAGAGAATGATCAAAGAGATCAGAAGAAGATTTCTACCGCTTCAAGGAAGAGCTGGAGCTGCACCAAGCCCGGCGAGTTCATCAGCCCGCCGGGCTCTACTAGGTACTTGTTGAGCGGTAAGGAGCTGCTCACCGCTTTATCCGATTTAGAGCCACCTCCGCCGCCGCCGCTCAACCTCACTTCCACCTCCAAATTAGATGAAAACAGCGATGCAGAACCGCCCTCAATCTCATTCTCTCCATCGCATGATCAGGTGCGTTTTCTGGCCTTGTCTGCCTACTCATTATTAGCATCGGGCCCTAAATCTCTCAACTGCTAGTTCAAGTGAAATTGATTTTTTTGGTAATCGCTTTTTCAGGTAGTGGTGCTAAGAGTGTCTTTACACTGCAGAGGCTGCGAGAGGAAAATGAGGAAACATATTTCTAGAATGGAAGGTGTGTGTGTTTCTGGTCAGCCTATTATTTTTTTGGGGGGTGAAGATTTTAATATTATGGTGATGATGTGTGCAGGAGTGAGGTCCTTCAACATAGATTTTGCAGCGAAGAAGGTGACGGTGGCCGGAAAGATCACGCCGTTGGAGGTGCTGTCGAGCATATCCAAGGTGAAAAACGCGCAGCTATGGGCTCCGACCATATCATCGGAATTCAAAGGCGCTTGGTTTACAGAGAAAGGTGGGAGTTTTCTTGGGTAGCCTAGCTCTTCACTCTCACTCTTTAGTTGTGTCTTGTTTGTAAATTCATACAGTTTGTGTTGATGAATCATCATATCATGTTTCATCTTTTGGATTAAAGTTATAACTATGTTGGAGTTTACTTCTCAATTTTTCTGCACTTGCTCTATGGTAAATCCCCTGCTTCTATTATGACATATTGACATTCCATTCAAATATTTCCATCAAAAATTTATGTGTATGTAATGTAATACTTATATACTACTGATGTTGCCACGTACCTTGCAAAAGTAACACTTTTTTATATAAAAGAATTATGACGTCATATAATAAGTGTGGATCTTAAAAAAAATGCGAAGAAACGGAGTAGTCTACTCTTCCGCTAAATTTGTTTACCAATCAAATGATTTTGTGATCTATTCAAATACAAATATAAAATCCTGACATTCGATTCGATTTATATATATCCCTACATCCAATCTTATTTCATTCCTTACAAAATTTCGACGGTGCAGGAGCAAAATTCTTCTAGTGACTCTAGTATGATTGAAAGCATAGCCCTCTTTCCATCAACATGTGCATGTATATACACACACACACACATATATATATATATGTTTTTATTGGAGAATCAAAATATTGGATAATTCTAAATATAGTTACCAATTTACTCATTGTAACTAATTTAAAACAATATTAATTAATAAAAATAAATTCTCGAAAACTTGTATTCATTGATAGGGAGAATGATGTGCTTCTTCTAGGAGATAATTTATGGAATTGACTATTTGATAAATAAATATAAAAAAAATATTACCGCCTTTATTTATAAAAAAATTGGAAAGATAGCCGCTCTGTAGTTGTGAAAGGCCGGTGCTCTAGCGGCGATGGACGACGGCAGTGTCGCCGCCGTTGAGATCAAGACATCTGGCGGCAAACCTCGTGCCTTGCCCATTAAGATTTTTTGTTGTCTCCTTTCTCTATTTATTCATTAAAAGAGCTCTCAGCCATCATGTTTTGATAGTCTTGAAGCAACGCTAGCTTTTTACTTTTCAGTTGTGGTGGTAATGTTCACAAGGCTATGTATATATGAGATATTCATAATTATGAATGTTAATTGGGCCAACCTATCAAGTCGTTGGACTATTTGGTCACGTGTTATTCGGATTATAATTTTTTCGTACTATAAATTCTCAACCCTAGCTATAAATTATCTGGTTTCGTACTAACTCATCGGGCCAACCGGGCTCAAAAATAAAATTATAATTTTTTAATAAATATATTAATCTTAATAATTATATATTTCTAATAAACAAATGTCACTTTAACTCAAAACTGATATGTAACGTTAGAAAAGTAAGAATATACATTTTTCATAAATAATTTTGAATATAAACGTTTTATATTGAATGTTATAATGTAATTATGAACATAAGTTTCGAATATTGAATCAAAATATATTTTTACATGTATCTGAATAATATTCTTATTAATCTAACTTTCAAAAGTTTGAAAAAATTAAAGTAATAAATTTTAAATACTAAATAATGAGAACCCACTAATTTTCGCGTCGATCCTATATAATTTTTTAGCCATAACCCTGTCGGATCGACATCCCTATCCATAACTTTGAATGAGAAAATTGACGAGTGTGTTTAGAATTACACTAAAATATTTCAAAATTCGAAAACCATGGTAACCCCGCGCCAGCGGCCATATCCAATCAACAGCTAAAAATTAGAATGAATATTTGAAAAAGATAAATAAAAAAATTATCCGACCTACCGGATTCGAACCAGTGACCTAAGGATTTCAGCTATCATACTACAGTCCTCCGCTCTACCAACTGAGCTAAGGTCGGATATACATATGTTACCTATCTTATAATAAATATATAAATTATTCCTGAAAGCTGATACAGCGGTAGAAAAGTTTTTGCTGTTGGTTACCCAAAGACCAAAGTTATAGGTGCATTACTAAGGGTCATACTTCTCACGGCTGAGTTATACCTTGCCAGGTGAAACAATGCACATATTTTCACCCGGCCGGGTAGGACTCTTTGGAATATTAGAGAGTTCCACCCGACCGGCTGAAACAGTGCACAGACTTCTACCCGGCCGGATGGAACTCTCTAGCTCCAAAATTTGTCCAAAATTCATCCTTTTATTTTTCATTTCTTTTCGTGTTGTCCGAAAACAAGATAAAAGAGATGTTGGACAAACTCACTATACTCTCCTTGGATCACTGTTGTAGGCTTGTGGCTTTAATTTACCAGAATTAGTAGAGCTGCCAGAAGAGATCAAACATCTTCAGAATCTTGACCGCATCCTCCTAAACTCTCTTCCTCAACACCTCTCCTCACTGAGCTGGAATCACTCCCAGACCAACCACCATATATTCATGAGCTCAGGGATTGTATCAACACCAGTGATACACTCATCGCATGACAACGACATATGGACAAGTACTCTTTCTTCTTCTAATCTCCTTCAACATGTTTCATTTCACTTATTCGCTAGTTTTGCAAAGTTGGTCATACTTGTTCTTTGTTCCTTTCTTTCTTAATTTGGCACATTTGTTCAAATTTGATACATATATACATTTCTTTTCTTAATCGCAGTGAAGGGCCTTCTGCTCCTAAATATGATTTTTCTATAAAATAATTCAACTGTTTGTAGATTTTCTATAAAACAAGCTAACAATGATTTAGTATCTTGTTTTCACTTTGGTCTTTGGATAATATAGATTGTAAACATAAAATAGTCTTTTCAAGCGATGATTAAGTTTGACGTGTAGCTCAGGGTAATGCTAAACCAACATAATGTCCCTCCTTTCAAATTTAGGAATCAGGGACTTCCACCCGGCCGGATGGGTATTGGTGTATTGTTCTACCCGACCGGATGGAAGTGTATGCACTATTCCAAACTTGGTATGCATGATTTGCATTTGACAAATTTATCAAATTTAAATCATATAGATCTAGAAATCACAAGTGTTAAAAAGAGGATTTACATGAAAAAGATGACCAAAAGTCTAGTCACCGGAGGGAAATAAATATAGAGAAGTTTTTCGACTTTGGTAACAGCAGACCCTCTATAATATACACTGCAGCCGCCAGACAAAGCTTTCGATAACAAGAATCATCAAAGAGTAGTAAGTTTCGAAATCTAACTTTTCCGCCGACATCGTTGAGAGAGAGAAGATAAAAGAATCGAAGAGAGAGAACTAGAAAAACTTTGAATAGAAAGAGAGACAACTCGTCCGCCGGAGAAAGCTTTCGATAATTAGTAACGTCGAAAAGCAGAAACCTTTGAAACTTAATTTTCCGCCGACGTCGTCGATAGAGAAAAGATATATAAAAAAAAAATCGAAGAGGTCGAACTAGGAAAATTTTGAGTAGAGAGAAAGACAACTCGTAAATTTGAATTGAGAGAGATGTGATGAAAATGGACGAGAGATGAAAATAGATGAGTTAAATAAGAGGGCATTTATGTCAATTCATGTCAAACTCAGCTATATTTTAATTTTTTTAATTTTACGACTAACTACTAATTTTCACTATCTTAATGTGTCCGTTCACATATTAACACTTTTTTCGTGATAAGTGATAACCGAGTCTCCAATAAAGTCGGACTCGTTTATAATCCCTAGTCACTTTAACTACTTACATCCCCTCATTCAAGCCTATTTGATCTTGTCTTCCAGCAATCGACATGACTATTCAAAATCGCAATAACCTCCCACCATGAATATCCACCGCAGCGGCGGTGAACTACACTTTTCATCCTCTCACTCTCAATAATCCTCCAACCAGATCTTCAGCCCGGGAAAGAGGGAGGAGATCGCGCCTCCGTACCATTAGGTAACCGACCGCCGCGCCACGGTGCACAGCATCCAGCACCTGGGGGCCAACGGCAAGCGCTGCGATAAGTTCCGGGAGGTGGCGGACTTCGTCATGATGTACCGCGAGGACATGCGCCACCGTGCGCCGACGGTGTAGATAGGCCTGACGCTGCTGGACTGCAGATTCTGCGAGCAGCGCAACTGCGCAAAGCCGGTGCTTGGAAAAAGAAGAAGTTCAATTGGTTGTTCCTGTTTTTGGGGGCAGGTGGTGGGGTGCTGCAAGCTGTCGGAGTTGAGTATTTTTGCAAGCATACGAGGAAGCATCAAACGGGTGTCAAAGATAGGGTTTTGTATCTTACTTATTTTGAGATTTTTAGCCAGCTTAATCCGCAGGGATCTTTTGATTGGACCTTTTTTGTGTTTTGATTAAAGGGTTTGATATTTTTAGCCAGCTTAATCCGCAGGGATCTTTTGATTAGACCTTTTTCCTGTTTTGATTCAAGGGTTTTATTTTGTTTTTGTATTCGTTGTTTGGAATGAAAACATGCAGGAAGTTATTTTCATCTTTCGAAATAAAATGAAATGTTCTATTAAGATGGTGTTTTATTATAGAAGATATCAAATTGTGTGTGCAACAAAAAGGAGGCATGAGGATTGGTGGTGAACTAAAAGCTAACTACTTTTGTCTAGCAGCATATTTCAATTCATGGTTAATATATGTATAGCAATATTCCATAATGATGGGGTGGGGGTGGGGGTAGTACTTAAACTACGATTAAAGCTATATAAAAATATAATTAGAGGTATTTAGTAAATAGACATACATAATAATAATGATTTCAACGTGGCCATCATAAAACTTTGCTTCTTAAATGGTGGTACGTTGTTGAATGATTCAAGTGTTATGTGACGATTACTATTATCAAAGTTCCATGGACTTTGCACTAGAAAGTATAAACATATGATCTGATGTATAATTTAGTATAGTTGGAGTTTAATAATTAATTCCACATACTTCTAAACAGGAAATGCTTTTATATTCCGAGTCTGTATCTTTAGGCCATGTTTGATAGACAAGATTAGATAAATAATTTTGGCCAAACAGTGTTAATTTTATGTTTGATAGTCAAAATTGAATTTTAAATCGGCCCGCTTAAATAGTGCCCATTTTCCACTGTTTAACCCACATTTCATCTCAGATAAGGTACTCTTTCACTCAGTTGTGCTTTTACGCCCTCAGTCTCTCTCTCTCTTCATGTGACTGCGACTCTCTCTCTCTCTTTGTGCCTGCAACTCTCACCCCCCTGGTCCTTGCGACTTATCGGCTCTATCCTGCACCTCTCACTCTCTCTCTCCCCCCCGAGGCGGTGGCGACCGGCAGTAGTGGTGGTGTGCGGAGACAGTGGTAGCCGTCGCACCATGGCCGCTGTCTCTTCCGTTCAATCCATAGCCGTCGTCACTCCATCGCCGCCGTCGTGTCCGATTTGAGGCTAATGCTGTGAGGTTCTGATGATTTCGTTGAGAAATCTGGAATCTGGGTATCGAATTTGATTGAGTTTCGATTGGGTTTGTCCGTTTGATTTCGATTGGGTTTCCAAAATAGGTGGAGGCTATGATGATTTCGTTGAGAAAATCTAAGCCAAAGTTTTGACTTTTTTTCCGATTTTTTTTTATTGTGTTTCGATTTCATTTCAACTGGGTTTCAATTTTTTTAATTGCGTTTCTTTGTGATTGGGTTGGGTTTCTGTGTGTTTATAGGTTGGGTTTTCTCTTATTCTCGGCGGCAGGCGGCGGCGGTGGTGAAGGGAAACGCGGCCGAGGGGATGTGGCGATGGAGGGCAGTTTTAGATTACAACTCTTGGACTTTAGATGATTTCTGTTCCAATTTCATTAATTAATGCTAATCAATCATTAATTAATTAATTAGACAGTCCATTATAATTTAATTCATGTAATCTATTAACATGATTAATTTATCTAAAATAATTAATACATCTTAATTTATATAATTCATTTAGCTAAATTTATACTGTTTAAATAATTTATCATTAAAAAATAAGATTAATATATTTATATATTTATTAAGGATAAAAATGTCATTTTACATTTTATCTATAATATAATCTAATCTATCAAACATCACACTTATTTTTATCTTGATTTTTATCTCATCTACATAACAACAATATTAAATTCTTATCTTGTTGCTACAGTGAAATTCATAGCGTTGATTTCCATGTTTTTGTAGGGGAACATTTAAAAAGGACATAGAACTGAATTTCGTCAATTTCTACGCAATTCCTCTCATTTCGAATTTTGGGTTTCCTAATTTGAACGGATTTCATTCGCAAATTAGTAGATTATCCTAACATAAACGCGTTTCTTGGTAATTTTATGTGCTTGACTAACAAAATTAACGAAAATCCCAATCCAATTTAACCAATCGTTGTGCAGCATATGGACATAAGGATGGGGACGACGCAGGGTAAACCGGCGAGAATGTGCACACAACACCTGAGCGCGCCCTTTAACGAGATATTGGCTGCGCACACAAGCTGCGCCCTTCAACGAGATGTGGGTTGCGCAACTATCACACAATGCATAGAGTGAGATCGTCAACACTTCTGAGAACTAGAATCTGAATTGGGGGGCGGAAGGCAGTTCACAATAAATAGATTAGGGTTGTGTTGGGGCATCTACATAATTTTAAATAAAATTAGGGATATAAAAGTCAGTTTCTTATATAATCATGTTAGTATCGAAACCCAACTGCATTACCAAACACATCCTTAAGTTAGTATTGAACTTAATTCAAGTCTTATAAATATACATGTAAGCATTTATACAAACATGCATTGCTATGTAATAGCATGAAACACACACAATGATGGTTTAATCACTTGTAACTTTAGATTAATTTGAGATTTATTCTCAATTCTTGTACCCCCCAAAGCTTTTCATCTACCTATGTTACCAACTATCCTACTCCAGTTCAGTTGAAAAGCTAAGCATTAGTTACATATAACCTCAGTTATCATCTCATCTATCAACAATCTCTCGATTTCATTACCTAAGAACTCAATTTCTGCTCTAGATTCTGACCACAGCATATCTCTATCAAGTTCTCCATCACCACTGCCGTAGTCTTGGTTGATCAATCTCTCAAGATCATCTTGAACACCCTGCCATTGCAGATTCAACCCCAACACTTTTGGCATCACCCAGGGGCATAGGTTCACGCGCTCATGGAAAATCTCCACCACTGCTGAATTTATTTTGTCAAAGAGCAACCTCCTTTCCCACCTCAATCCGGTTGTCTCATCATTATTGTATTTCTTCTCCAGCTTGTCGAACAACTTGGGGTCCAGTGGGCTATTTGAGGAGTGCCACGACATCCTCAACACGTGAAAGTAGGATTCTTCAAGACCAGATTCGATCAGCACATCAAGAGCATAACAAGTCCTCCAGTTGTCAGCTGCTAAGACAAGATCTCCTTCAGAAACTACTGGAGATAGTTGCGCTTCTTCTTCCTCGATGGGAACAAGTGCCGATGTCTCAGCATATGTGCCTGACTCCCACTTGAGGAGCTTCAGTTGCATTCGGAGTTCTATACCGGAGGATAAAAAAAACAATCAACAAGATTATCATTGTTGAAATCAAGAATCAAGGAGAATACAAAATTCAACAGCATAAGGTACATAAAGGAAATGCTAGTACGGGATCAACCATGGACCATAGAAAAAGTATGCTTTAGTAATTATGTTGACAGCTAGTGAAGGGAATGCATGCTTTAGTAATTATGCTCCAAGAAATGTCTTTATAATAAGGTAAATGTCTTTATAACAAGGTAATGCCATGAAGCTAAACTATCTATTGAGCAGAAGGTTTTTATTTCTCAAAAAGTGGACTTGGATTTCATAGACTTCCTACATATGATTATTATAGTCAAGGCTGGAGGGTAACGATTTCATACCATGAAGTTCAGCACCGACTCTCTCAAAGCTTTCAGAAGATGGCGTATCTTCACTACAAGGGACCTCAAGGACTGAAACTGGACTAGGATGGTCTGCTTCCTTGGAGCTCTCAGAAGATTCTGGCTCAGCTCCAAGGCACTGCAAGTGAGGAGATCCTTGATTAGGTGATTCCTTGTGCAGCTCCTGAAAATACTAGATTAAGTACATACTAAATTACAAAGAACCAATGGTTCTATTCATAGGGCCTACTCCAGATATAATATAATCAGACCACTATGTGAAGACAGAGAAGCAAGATGAAGATTATGCAGTCATGTCACATGAGGTGCATCACACAAGGAAAAAATTAGCTATCAGCCTTTTTAAAGATATTTTAGCAATATAAACATAAGTAAAATCCATCTTATTGAATACCACAAAAGACTATAAGAAACAATGTAAACAAATTTTTGCAACGAGCCTTTCTCTACAAATGAATTACTAATGTGTAACATGAGAGCACTTACCATCATCAGGTAATTAAGCAATACATATCCAAAACGCACAAGAAGTGGCCAAATTACCATAATTTGAACAACACCTTTATTAGTTCTGGTAGCTCCTCATTCACTTATTCAATGCAAAGCAGTAGAGGGAATATGAAATGAACCTGGTGAACATAATCCCTATGCTTGAGGGGAAAGACTAGGCTAACCAACTACCATCAAATAACGAATTGAGTATTTATATCTCAAATTGAGGAAAGCAAGCAAATTTTCACTCTAGCTTGTGCATTATCAATATATTATAAATAATGCCTCACAGTCAACAGTAACAACTGTACACAAATAAAAGGATCATACACAAGAAAGCATGCCTCTGCACACATAAAAATATGAAAAGCTACAAGTCATAAAGTAAAGAAAGCAGGGCATTTTAAATTCCAAGTAAAAGCAGGTATATCAGATATGAAGCACTTTATCATAGTTTAGCTATGCTATAGCCTATAGGTGAAGATCAAGATACTCTTCAGCTCAAGGAAAGTCAAGACCGAACCTGGAGACTAGAACCCTCTTGGTTATGATCAGCAGCTTTGTCACTTGTTATAGTTGAGAGCGACTGCTCTGGAAGAATCTCAGAAGATTTCAAAGACATAGTAGTGCTTCCAGGATCTGAAATCATCATTACATCAACCACAGGGATTTCATAATTGTCTACCTTTTCAGCCATTGGAAACATGGGATGTTGTTCAGATAAGTCCTTGGTGTTTGATTCCATCTGAATCTCAAAACTGGCTCCTGACAATGAGTCTATCTCATTAGAAAATATGTGCTGACAGGAATGAGGTGTCTTGCTCCTGGATTTTGAATCTTTAGCTGAATAATTTTCTCTGCGACTCAGATTTCCCTTTACAACCTTACTTCTACTACGATGTAAAGAATCACTATGCACCAAGCTTTTGTCTTCAGCCAACTTATTATAATTTGGGTTTCTTCTGTGGCTTCTCCCTCTCCCACCAGTGGGTGGAGGAAGTGACCTCGACCTAGAGGAATTTCTGCATATTTCATCTTTCCATCCATCCCTACTGCTGATACCTAAAGGAACATCCAAAGTAGCAGTCCCATTACTACCAAGTTCTTTACTTGCTTGGCCAGCATTCATCTTAACATTTGACTGGCAGGGGCTAGTTTCCCTATTGGGCAAAGCAAGCATTTCTCCTAATGTGCTGCCCCTACTAATCATTTCCAAATCCTGATATTTGTGGGTCATCTTCCATCTCTCAGATAGTCTCTTCTTTGCTTCCGTATTTACAGGTGATTCACCTAAATGAGAAGATGGATATCTGCACATGCTACTATCATCGAAGGATCTTCTAGAAGCAAATCTAAACACCTCAGACTCACTATCAGAATCACTTTCATTAGCATCGTACGAGCTCTCATCTCCCACATATCCTCTGTATGCAGTAGATTTTGCATCTGTGGTCTGATCGTAGCCATCTCTCATCCTCATTGTAATTTCTCTGGCTATTTCTCTAGCTTCTTTTGACATGGATTTTGATAATCCTGCATTATGAGATGAGTCTTTCCTTCTCCATGACACCGTTTCTGCACTACTGACATTTGAATATTCCTTGATTTTCTTGAAGCCGGGTTGATAACTGTGTGAAAGATCTGGTGATGACAAAGATGTGCCAGCATTCTGAATTTTCCCAAGGTTTGGCTTCAAAACAACAATCCTAGTAGGATTACTCCTTTCTTCTTTCGTCTCTTCCACTTGAATCCTTGATGAACTGCGAACTCTGTGGCGACTGTGTGGTTCTAGCAGAAGACCATCTTCACGTTTCGGGTGAGAAGCAGCATGAGGCTTATGAGAAGTATCTCTCTCTGATCTCCATGCTTTGGCTTTACTTTCAAACTTCTCAGAATTTGATGGCTTTAAGACTGCTATGCGGCTGCCAAGCGAATTGCCAGGATCAACTTGTAGATCATGCAAATGCTTCACAAACAAGGAATCTGATTGAGCAAGAAACTTCAGCAGTAAGTCCTTGTTGGAGTCCAGCATCTCTAGAGCGTCATTGAGCTCTTTGGAACCTTGAAACTTTTCATCAGTGGAAAGACACTTTGCATCCATAAATTTCTGCTGAATCAGTTCCATCTCAGGTTTTGTAAGAATTGAGTTTGCACTCCATCTTGAAGAACACCGGCGGTTGAGAACATGTGATGCTTCTAAATCCTCATAGACATCCTTGAATTCTTTCTGTTCTATTGGGCTTCTCCACTTCGATCGGCTATCATATTGTTGGCTACTTCTTTGATTATTAATTGAAATGTTTTTCTGTTGGTAGTTCTCCAGGAACTTCTTTTGATGTCTATGAACATGCCGAGGGGATGGCAGCCCTTCAAGACCCATTAATCTGGCAATAACGCTTGTTGATCTTCTCTTGGATTCAACATCTTTTGACATCTCTTCTGCCAGTAACTTCTTCATTGGAATCCCTGTTGCTCTTCCTGAGGTGCTCTGCCCCAGCTCAAGCATGAACTGTAGATGCCAAATAATAATAAAAAAAATCATCAAATTTTAAAGCTGCTGAAGAATTGGAGAAACTTAAATATGTACTAATTGAAAATTAAATTTTTAAATATGAATAGAAGAAATAGAAATTCATTATCACAGACCATTTCATCCCTGTTGCTCCCATCAATATAGGAATGAGAATCCGAAGACAATCTTGGAACAGTTTTCTGCTTCTGAATCGGCCGTATACCTGGGAAAATGTTCAAAAACTAATGGTAAACTCCATGAACGTAGAATGATAGAAATTGTAATAAGAATATCTCTCTAGCACCAAACTCTCGAAAGCAGGAAAAAGGATAAATTCAAGACTGCTAATCACCGTGACTGAGACAAAGAATACAGTCAACTGGGTTTAGCATCAGACAAACACCTCAATGATTGTAAGAACATGGACAGTTAATCAAAAGGAAAAGTAATATGGAAGTGGCATTATCCACAGATAAACAACTATACCCGGAATTAAGGAAAGCTATTAGAAAATTGAAAAGGATTACCAGCTACTAGATATTAAGGAGTTCATAGAAATTTACTAATGGCCTCTCCAAAGCACTATGCCTAGCAATTATAACCCATCATAAACAGAAAATCCAACGAGGAACAAAATTATGATAACACGAATAAAGAAAAGTTCTTTTCCATCTACAGCCAACAAAACTAGCTTTAGTAAAGCATGAGCAATGCTAAGTATCAATCAATCTCATTTAGGAACTTCATGCTTCACTGAAGCAAGAAAAAAAGAAGCTAAACATGTCGACAGGTAAGACCACCTTTGGCCTCCCTCAATATTATTGAATGACATAAAAGTCTTTGGATAATACAACTATATCAGACTTCATGTTTTTGCTTAGAAGCTAGAAAGGGAAAGATCAGCGTCAAAATTGAAAGGCTTATGCTTCAGAAAAGAGGATTCGCCGTGGCTTAAAAGAAAACAGAGGGTGAAGAATGAAGACGATGGCCCAACCGAAAATGTAGAAATAATACGGGGAAATAGCTATGAAACATTAATCCACAGAGTAACCTTAAATGTCATATTAAAGCTCCTCGTATAAGATAAATTCGGACTAAAAATTAAAGTTGTAAAATTAGTTTCTCTGGCACGTTGTATACTTTTTTGAGAATTATTTCAGATTTTCTTGTAAAGGAGTTAAAAGGCGGAAGACTGCGTCGCCAACGAACTAAATCAAAAGAATTTCCGAAATTTAATATCCCCAGAAAAAGTAACAGCACAATGAACAAATTACAGGTTCTAAACATATTTTTATCTCGTAAAGAGCAAAATGCTATTAGCTGAGAATTTTTCAACAACTTAGGACAATTGTGTTTTCAGACTCAGACTTTTAACTAACAGCGATGAGATCAAAAAATTACCTTCAATGCCGGAAGCACTTTTGGTTTTCCTGTGTCGAGCTCTCTCCATTTTCTCTTTCAAATTTTCAAATTAAGACGACAGCACCAGCGAAAAGATAAAACAACAGGAAAATGAAGAGTAATTTTATTTCCGATTAAAATAAAGAAGACCTCTCTCTTTTTCCAAAAAAAAGCCGAAGCTTGAGAGAGAGAGAGAGATCAGATCGGAATCATCGCAAAAAAGCACGACACCACCTCGATACCCATCGCCACATACAACGTAGCCAATGCTCAGCTCATTTTGAGCACAAACAGTTGAAAGAGAAGGAAAATCCTCTGGGAGCAGATCCTGTTACACATTCTAGAGAGAGAAAGGCCGTGCGCCTAAACGAACAATGGTAGCCGAAGAAGGAAGGAGTTATGAAAGTAATAGAGCAGCGCAATCTAGAGAGAAAGAGAGAGAAGGCTAGAAGGAAGGAAAGAAAGAAAGAAAGAGAGAAAGAAAAAGCGCTATGTGAATAGATACAGACACTTGTAGAGAGAGAGAACACGGAGAACAAGTGACAGAGAGAGAGAGAGAAGACAGGCGGACATTAATGACGAAGTGTGTATATGAGTGTGAAAGGAGTTGTAATTTTGAAATAGAACTAGGGTGAGAGAGAGAGAGAGAGAGAGAGAGAGAGAGGAATTTTAGACAGGTTGACACGAGGGGGTATACGGAGACTGCAGTATCTGCCCGGGCGGGAGCTATTGGGGCTATGTACACGTGGACGCTCGTTAATTTGGCACGTAATATATTTTATTCAGTGTATATGGCAGCCTGATTATGTTATTTTCTACTTGTATTTCTTAAATATCATTGTACATTGTATTCCGTATTTTCGAGTGTGTTATATAAGAAAAGTGTGTTAGGTATTCAGAGTGTGATCAAATTGGGTGATTTGCAATAATTGTTGGCAATTTTGGGACATGGATGGTGAATTAAGTAAATTGGTGACAAAAATCCAAATCATAGATTGCTATAAATTAATTAGTCTTTTCCTTTTTGTGTGTCCAGGATGAGTCCATTATATATAATATTTGCATCTCATTAACTATCATCTACTAGTGGAATGGATACGTTTTATAATTATATATTTGTAATCAAAGGTCGTAAGAACCAATCGCATACAATAAAAGGATTGATTGCATTAATATCGAGAATACTATATATTTCAGTATTCATGGAACATGACTAGGATGTCGATTCAGTTCGAAATTTACGGGCTGATCTGAATAGCCGCAAAATTTAGAGGATTAGGATTAGAAATTTCTAATTCGATAAACTTCCAGTTCGATTAGCCCGCAAACTGACTCGAAACCTGATGAGTTGGCCCGATGGATTAGCCCTAGGTGCAACTACTGCCAATTTTTCCGGCTTGTTTGACAACTAGTTCGACACTTCAATGATAATTTTGATCAAATGAATAACTAAACAAAAATAAAATAAAATTAACACTCCATTTTATATCTAATGTATATATGCATTAGATTTTATAATATAATAATAAATATAGAATTGGAAAATTCAAGTTCGTCATAAGAAATGTTTTGAATTCTAAAGCATCCTTTAAAATTTATCGAAATGTGTTTATATTTCATTTTAATTTTATAATTTTTAAATTATATTTTTTTTAACATATGAAGATGAATCATAACTTATTCTTATATGTTAAAAAATTCAAAATCAATTAAGTGCGTCATTCTTATCCAATGTCATTTTTAATTTTTATACTAATAGTATTTAGTCGTATCTGAAATTAAATATATATTCCAAAATTCCTTCAATTAAATACTACATTATATATATATGAGTAATATCCCCATTAATCATTATAGAGATCATGCATCGGTCATTAGTCTCATCGTAGCTTTTAGCCCGATTAGGCAGTTGGGTAGCCCGAAACCCAAATGTTTAAGGTTAGGATTGAAAATTTATAACCCGATAAAATTTCAGTTCGACTAACCCGCATCCAATTAACCTGCAAACCGAATAGAGTTGATCTGAAATCCAATGGACTGACTCAATTGAAATCACTTATATTATTATTTCACTTTAAAGTTCATAAAGGATTCTCTCAAAATGGTTCATATATATAAAATTATATTAAAACATAATGATGTATTAGAATAATATTTATTTTCATGATTACAAACGTTTATCCCGATATGTATATATAAATTAGTCCGGCATGATGTTGGAAAGATCTATCGTGATTTGCAGGCACTAGACCAAAACATTTATATTCTAAATATTTATTGTTCAGTTTATCCCAAAAAATAATTTGTTTGACGTCATTTATTGTCCAGTTTTTTATATGGGATTACTCTTTCGGTGCCGTTGACAGCCTCACGCCTTAGTTGGCATATATATATATATTTTTTTGTCAAATTTAGTATCTATATTCCTTAAAAAGAATGTTGATCTATTATATCTTAAAGTATTGATATTTTTGGTTAAGAATGACAACTAGAGGAGTTTGGGCATCTCCAACTTACCCCAGAAAAGGGTGGCCATACTTTTATTTATTGCAAATTATTTTTTTAATCTATCATCTTTGGCATCTTAACTTTCTCCTCCATATATTTATGATAAGGTTAACATATATATATATATATATATATGTTATCTTCTAATACTATCACAAACTAATAAATGTTCATTCATCAATAGAATTAATTATAACAAAAGAAAGACTATTGATGTGAAAAAGAACACCTTTCAAGTAATATTATTCTCATATTCCTAATAAAATTTTCATTATTAAGAAATTGTTAATTCTCACAACTTTTGATATACCTTTAATAATGTTTCTTACTTTATTTTCTAATGGTAGTTTAGCAATTTAATATATATTCTTGTTACTTGAAAAGACGCTATTGATCTCCTTAAATTTCAGCTGACTACTCAAAATATATTCTTAGAGATTTTTTTTCAACTTAACTTTTGTTTTATTTTATTTTATATTGTTTTTTGAAAAGGTCTACTCAACTCAAAGATTAGTGAAGCCTGCTACCAACGATTCCACCCACAAAAGTATTTATTTTAATTATATATCGGTGTACATTCAATTGTTATAATTCATATGTGTTAGCTTTCAACATCGCATTATATATCGTGACCGCTAAAATTAATCCAATGTATCAGTCGGGCACGGTCGATGCAAGCATACGACAAAATTTGAATTTGACATTTATGATATTTGGTGAAACTAGTTTTCTCATTGATGTTCTAAATTCGTAATAAAGATTATGTATCAATAGAACAGAAGTGAGTAATAGTAAAATAAATCACCAACTTATATCTCTTCTGAAATTTCAATCTCACTTTCGAATTTTCAAATAAATACTAACTTTTAAAAAAAAATATGTGTAATCAGCGCTTTCACGTTTTTTTTTTTTTGTGATTCAGATATACGACGCGGACACCCGCATGCACCAAAAAGATGAAATGGACACCAACATAGATTAAATGACATTGTTTAGTGTGCAATTGAAAATAAAATTAAAAGTACAATATTCAAATATTTTCAATTTTATGCTTAATTAGTTGCACACTAAACAATAATGTCTATCATTTTCAACCGAATTTTAGCCTTGACCAACGCCCACGTAATCTTTTCTTCGGAGCATGAAATTCAAAAATGTTCAGATCATTTATATTTCATTCGGGTAGGTTTTCCATACGAAATTCAAAGGACAAAAGGTGGGAAGATTGCCTTTTGTTGGATATCTATTATTTGAAACGACATGCCATTCATCACATCTGCTGAATTGATTTGTTTAATTGGTACGTGTTGTGCTAGTTTCTGTTGAATAGTAAAATAAATATTAGTATGATAGAAGTTCGAAGTGAATATATATCCTGTCAGCAATTGAATGAAGTACATAAACCCACACGTTCGTAAACAACTGTCATGACTACTCAATTTTTTACTTATGTATGTAGCACTGAATTTGGTCTGCAGGAAAAAAATATGCAAAATAGTTCTTCAACTATGATTGAGGTGGGTTCAGTAACAATTAATTAATCAAATTAACCGAACGAATTGAACCATGCTGATATATAGTAATTTTTATAATATAGAAAAGTTTTTTTTCATATATCAAAGAAGATCAAAAATGGTTATCCATTTACCCACATGGTGACTCAAACCCCCGACTTATTGGTTGGAGAGAAAACGTCTTACCAACTAAACTGCGTTTTATCGTCAAAATAACACATCTAATTAGTGAAACCCTCTACGCAGCATGTTTTTTAGTTAATCTCTTATGCATGACTTATTAGAAAAAACAGACAACTTTGCAGGCATTCAACATAATATGGACAACCAAATACGACTGGGGCTTTACACACACGTTCTCATATAATAGTAATAATCATATATCATATATTAATATTCACTTGCGCAGATATTAATGGTTCGCATTAAAATCTATAAATTATTGTAGTCCTTGGTTATGCTCAAGTGAGCAGACAAATCCCCTATATCCACGTTTTCAATTTATTAAATTTACAAGTTTGCAACTGAAGCCTGTAAATTACACATCAGAAAATCAAACACAAAAGATGTATTATGGTACTGTAAAGGAGAATATTATTTATAACTTTAGAATTTACAATCATTAGTTGCACACTATTTACATCTTTTTAATTTAACAATAGTATTAACCAACTTTTAATTTAGTGCAATGTGATATGCGATCCCTAATTAATTCAACCAAATTAAATACAAATCTTGATTTGATTTTATGCTCGCAACATGAAATCATGACATCCCATATATAGGAAGCACACTTTATGATCAATAGGTCTAATTTCTGTTTAAATTAAATTATAAAAATGAGAAGCAAATGTTAATCATCCTTTTGCAACTGGCGCTTACTGTCAGAGATAGAGCCTAGCTAGGCGAAGTCTACACCAAATGTAACTTATTTGATTAATCCTAATAAGATATAGATTTGAAAATGGAGGTCAATTTTATGGGTAAAAAGCTGTGGATTATTATCTTGGAAAAGGGACATCAACTTAACGAATTAGAAGCTAAGGAGCAATATGTGGCATAGCCTGGCAATAGCCGCCCAGATAGTAAAATATGTGGACTAACATATAATAATTAGGATTAATTAACAGGATAGATCTGTTTACCTGAAGAACTTTGACTTAAACAGCAATCATAGTAAAAGAGAAAGGTTAAAGTTAATTGTCCGAATAAAGTGGTAAAGAGTTCGTCCAAATCCACCTGCTACCGTGGGAATTAAAATGCCACCTTCACCATCTATATAATTTATTAATGGAAAATATTTATAATTAGGATATACAGAATACTGAAGTTCCCCATTTGGATAGTCAGTGTTCCAACTTTTTTAATGGCGTGAAAGTCACATTTACGTAATTAAGAGATTATTAGTGGTGTACAACTTCTGGCTTAGATGATGTTCCTCACCCTCCCTTTAATTTCCCTTTCCCAACTTTAATAAATATCCCTCCCTTTAATTTCCCTTTCCCAACTTTAATAAATAAATAAATACATACATACATATATATATATATATATATATATATTGCTGTCCACTTATTGGTTCCATGCATAATTTTGAAAGTTTCCAGTCCGGTAATAACAAAAAATGAGTTTTATGCACGACATGCATGTCTAGTATCTAAATCCGAGTAAGGTGATTTAGATTCTCAAATCTTGGGCTGAAAAGATTGGAAAATGTCACAACGCCCAAGATTGTCTGAAATGTGATTTGTCACATATCATACAAATCGATACATTTTTCAACCAAAAAAGGTCCACTCCAAGGCTCCATGCTTAAATTATTTGAGACACCTATATGCCTAAAATCAACCCGCAAATTCAGTTCGCAAACAGCCAATTCACAAAAGATCAAAAAACCATAACTCTATGACTCGTCACCTACGCAACTTGTACTTTTTTATTTTATTTTTATATTTTACATCAAAATTTTAATTTGACAATAATACCAATAATATCGTAGCATAAGTCTACTAGGGTTTACTCGTCACCTGTCTTTAGAATGTAATTAAATATCGAAAGCTTTTATTTATTTATTTGTTATGCCATTTAGGAGCTGCAGTCGCCACTTTCTTTGGTGCGCATTGCATATACTCATATTTACGTGCAATAGCATGCAATCCATATAAATAATTAAACCATACTTGAAAACTTAAGTGCGACAAGATCCCAACATCTTTTCTATTTTAATTTAATTAATTTCGTTGAGTCCATATGTTTATAAGCATATAAATGTGGAAATTCGATATGAAAAATTAAATTGAATGAAATACCCATTTGCACATATTGACATGACAACTACCAGTACCACTATATTATGATCAACATTCGTATGCTTGGTAAAAACAGAACTGGCATATCAAATCTATCAAGGGATTGTTTCGAATTTTCTAATAACAAAACAAAAGGTTATATCAACATCAAATCATAAAAACGTTCTTTAAAGAATTTTGTGAATTTTTCACCTTTATAAAAGTGAATGAGCATGGTATCGTTAAATGTCTACTAGTTACATTATGTGTAATTACATAAAATTTAGCAGAAATAAAGATCGTTAATTAGTGAGCATGCGTAGTGCTCGGAAGCACTCCCACCGACTCGTACCGAGCAACTTGGGTGCTCGGTAAATTGTTAACTAACAGGTGGCGAGTAGAGTTGTGCTCAGTAGAAAATTTTCGACGACATTACGAGGACATGGTGCTCGGAAACTGTTTTGCCGACATTTTGCGAGCAAAAGGTACTCACTAAGTCTTTGCCGACAAGTTGCGAGCACCGGTGCTTGGTAATTGGTAATAATGATTCGCCACTTATCCCCTACTTCGTTTTTATTCAGTTTTTCTCACCCCTCTTCTTTGTTTTGCGTTTATAGCTTCCCTTGTCGTTTCGTCTCGTCTCTACCTCTCCTCGTCTTGTCCCTGCCTCTCCGATTCCCGTCACTACTGCTTCTTCGTTGTAAAGGTACAATTTATCTTTCTTAATTTGTTTCTAGTTTGTTTAATATAGTATCTAGTTTATGTATTTTGGTATGCATTTTCATTTATTTTGGTTTCGTATGGTAGGGTACTGAAATGGATATAATTTTGGAAAATGAATAGATGTATTTAAGAAAATTTCCAACAGGAGAATATAATTAGGATTTCATTGATGGGGTCAATACGTTTATAATTTTTGTCGTTCCAAAATCAGATGTCCATGTACACGTTGTGATAATAACAGATTTCTTCCTACGGACACGGTGAGGGAACACCTTGTGAGGAAGGGATTTACTCAAAATTACTACGATTGAAGATTTCATTACGATGTAGGAACGTCGTCTAGCTCAGGACACATCGAATCGATCCATTTCAATCCACCACCAAATCGTACTAACAAACAGTACTTTGAACAATACGTTCCACTTACTTACATGCTATAATCCCCCAATAATGAGTCGCAATAATTCTACATATTATAAGCGTCTCAAACTGATCTGTAGGAGGACTGTCATTGTTCTCAGTTGGTAACAAATGCTCGTCTAATGACTATGAAGTATGAACATTGCATGTATCAATGACTATTTGACGATGTGTGCGAGTTCGTGGAGAAGCGTCTGCCGAAACTGAACCATATGCCTGACAGCTTCTATAATTCCAAAAAACAAATGCAGGCTTTAGATATGATAATCTAGAAGATACACTTTTGCAAGCAAATGTGTATGTTATATTGGAGGGAAGACGAGAGTAGAACTGAATGCGAAGTTTTTAGAGAGGACATATTCAAACCTAATGGCAGTGCACGCAAAAATATGTATTATTTCTCTCTTGGCCCCAAATTGAAACAATTGTATGCATCTAAAGTTACAACCGGATCCATGAGATGGCATGTAGAGCATACCACGACACCCCGGGAGATGTCTCATCCGCCAGATTCCATAGCTTGGAAAACCTTTGAGAGACATATTCATTCTTTACTTATGAGTCGAGAAATGTGACGTTGGCACATAGCATATATGGATTTTAGTCATTTGGTCATACGGATATGCAGTACTGGTTATTGCCGGTGATTTTAACTCCATACAATTTGCTACCATGTATATGCATGAAATACCCATACATGTTTCTCACTATTATCGTGCCCGGTCTGAAAAATTCAAAATAAAATATCGACTTGTTTCTACAGCCCTTGATTGCAGAGCTCAACGATTTGTGGGCAAAAGGAATTCAGGCATATGATATATCAAGGAAACAAAACTTTCAACTATGTGCAATGTTGATGTGGACTATCAGTTACTTCTCCGCATATTCAATGTTGTCGAGCTGGAGCACAGCTGGGCGTCGTGCGTATCCATATTGTATAGAGGACTCACAGACTTTCTCTTTGAAGCATGGATGGAAAACCAGTTGGTTTGATTGCCACAGAAGATTTTTGAATAGAAATTATCGGTGGCGCAAGGATAAGAAAAACTTCATAAAGAACAGAGTCGAAAAGTTTGGTCCTCCTTCGTATTTGAACGAAGAACAGATACTTGATCAACTAAACGAATTGAGTTTCATGAGGGTGTTCGATGAAAGTGCTGAAACGGCCAAGTCGTATCTGAGCCAGATTTTTTGGTGGAATAAACATAGCATATTTTGGGATCTCCTTTATTGGAAGACACATCTGATTCCCCACAATCTAGATGTCATGCACATGGAGAAGAATGTCTTCGATAATATCTTCAATACCATAATAAATGTGGAAGACAAGACAAAGGACAATGCAAATGCAAGAGAAATTTGCAAGAGCTTGATATACGACCCGAGCTTTGGTTTCATAGTGGAAGATATCCTAAAGCTGATTTCACGCTCGACAAATAAAGTATGGAATTGTTGCTCACGTGGCTCAATAATTTGAAAATTCTCAGACGGTTATATTTCGAAATTATCAAGATTCATCAATATAAACAAGCATAAGTTGTTCGGCACGAAAAGTCACGACTGCCATGTGTTCATGCAACGATAGTTACCGACTGGCCTCTGTGAGTTACTTACACGACATGTATGGGAAGCTTTGATCGAGTTGAGCAATTTCTTTAGAGATCTGACTACTACAGTAACAAGGGAGGCTGATATGATAAAGTACAATGACTCAATTGTAGTTATATTGTGCAAGCTTGAAATGATATTCCTTCATTGTTCTTCGATTCTTTGGTGTATCTTCCAGTCCACTTAACATATATAGTAGTTTCAGCCAGACCGGTGAATTTTCGAGGGATGTATCTATTAGAACAGTACATGATATTTCATATATTTTTCTATTTAATTTTATAAGTTCTTTATTATTTCATCATTTTGTAATTTAATCGAGTATATACTGTAGGTACATATGACACTTGAAGTTAAATTTGAGGAACAATGATGCTATTGAAGCATCGATATGTAATGCTTACTTGATAGAGGAATCATCACATTTTTGCAGTCATAACTTTGAGTCACACGTCCGTTGCAGAAGTAGAGATGTTCCTCACAATGACGATGGCGGGTAATTTTCGCACCCCGACGATATGCTTCCAATCTTTACATATCCAACCAGATGTGTTGGGTATGAACAAGATCAATATCTAACAGAGATGGAGTACAAAGTAGCGCAAACGTATATTTTACTTAATTGTCAAAAGGTGATGACATTCGAGCAGTAGGTTTATCACCCTTTGGTGACGTTGATAACCTTTGTATTACTATAATTCATTTCCACATCCGTTCTTTTGTGTATAAAGCAGTATGTTCATCGAGTAATTGTGTGAGTGCAACATAGGAATAGCAGTGGCGAAGTTAGAGCAATAATTGAAAGATCATTACGTATCATGGTTTAAAGAATTTCTAAATTTTGTTGTGTATTCTTTCTCAATTTTCTTACTGAAACGCATGCTAATTATTAATTATTTTTCTCGTTCACTGGGTCAGAATAACTTACCGCGTGGTAGCCATTTGTACTATCTGTCTTAGGGACCACTACATGCAGCCAAGAGTTACAATGTTTGTTTCGTTAATGGATATAAATTTCACATAAACTCTTATGAGAAAAATAAATACACAATAAATAGTGGGGTCTGCATCATAGGTTCCAATTACAGCTATGATGAAGATAACTTCAATGACATTTTGAAACAAATTATAGAGGTGGAATATAATGCATTATCGATCAAGAGAGTCGTCTTGTTCAACTGTTTATGGAATAATTTGGCTCCGGCTCCACGTGGTTGAATCATTGTTCATCCTAAGTATAAATTAGTCGAAGTGAACATTCACAAAGAGTACTCGAAATACAAGCTATTCGCCTTGGCCAAACAAGCATCTCAAGTTTACTAGTTCCATTTACGAGCAAAAAAATGGACAGGGCTAACTATGGAACTATGTTCAAGGTTCGACCCAAAAAATTTGACATATGTTACAGCACAACCACAGGTCATAGAAGACGTGACATTCCAAGAAAATGAAGTTGAAGTTCATGAAATCTCTGATGATGTACAACTCGTAGATCGACCAAATCATGACCCCAGTGGTTCATTGAGTTCAATTGTAAGAAAAGTTCTAGAGGAAGATTACTCCGATGAGAATGATGCAGAAGAAGAAGAAGAAGAAGAAGAAGAAGAAGAACAACAACAACAACAACAACAAGATCACGACTAATGATTAATTTGTCAATTGTCATTGTAGATGTTTTTTTTATGAATAATAACTTTTGTACTTTGTCGAGTCCAATGGTTCCAGAGAGTTTGACACGGCCGGGTGAGGTAGTGCAATTCCATCAACCTAGCCGGGTAGATTTGACTGAAAAACTACTATGCACTACATGTGCTCGATATTTGTCTGGTTTAGCTACCGAGCATAGTGTGCTTAGTAACTCCAACATGCCCGACTGGGTGTGTTGGTGTTCAACATTGTACCCAGCCGGGTAACGTGAAGAACATGAGACAGTCCAAAAATTGGACACGGCCGGGTGATATAGTGCACTTCCACCCACCCAGCCAGGTGACTTGGATTGGAAAATTCTGCGTAATATTTTTCCGCGCGAAAATTTAGCTGAAATACTACCGAGCACTGCATGTGCTCGGTATTTGTCTAGTACTGATAACTATTGAGCACAGGGTGCTCGTAAACTTGGACACGCCTGACCGGGTGTGTTTACGTTCAATAATGTACCCGGTAGGATAACGTGATGAAAATGGGACGGAGTTCAGAGATTTGGACATGGCCGAATGGTATACTGCACATCAACCACCCGACGGGGTAACTTGAACTTCAAATTTGGCGGAAATGATATCTAGCACGTTTAGTGCTCGGTATTTGCCCAATATTGATAAGTACCGACGTCGTGCTCGGTATATAACAAATATTGATGAAGTACCGAGCACTCGGTGCTCGGTAGTTGATAATCTTAAATATGCAACGTTAATTTGGGTGGAAATTTTGGCGGAAAGTTATTGACCAGTCTACTGAGCACCTGGTGCTCTGTAGTTGATTATCTTAAATATACGTTTTCACCTCCCCCTCGCCTCTCTCTTGCTATCTCTCTTTGTTTGTCTCTCTCTAAAAAATCCTTCACCGCCTCGCCTCTTCCACCCGCCCGCCTCCACCGCCGCCTCGGCCTCCTCCGCCTCGCCGCCACCACCGTCCTTGTCCTCCTTCGCCTCGGCTCCTCCACCCTCCGTCTCGGCCTCCTCCGTCTCGCCACCACCGCCGCCCACGTCCTCTTCTGCCCATGTCCTCCATCCGTGTGCCTCCACTGCTGCCTCGGCCGCCTCCACCTCGCAACCACCACCGCTCGCCACTTCAGGTTGGTGTTGCTAGACCCACTGTCTCGGCGTGATTCAGCTCGTTTTGTCTCGGTGTGATTCGCTTTGTTTTGATGTTCTTGTTTAATTCGTTAATGTCTATAGAAATTGAAATTGTAAGTCCAAAAGAATTTTAGAAATATGACTTGTAGCAATCTATTGAAATAGCTTAGAAAATTATTGCATTCTTCTGTATATACAAAATTGCTTATCAATGTTATGTCATTGCAAGTTACTTTAAGTTTTTGTGTCCTTAGTTAATGCCCAAATGCAGATTGTTTCTTTTGGAGAGTGATATTTTAGGGTAAATAATGGATATAGGTACAAAAATTTATAATGATATAGCAACAATTTTAATTGTATTTTCTATAAGAGATTCAGTATTGAAAAACAAAAACATACATATCATAACATCTCATCATGTGAATAATTCATTGGCACTAGGAAAAAGATAGATGTTGCAACCAACTTTGGTAACTAGGTATTAGGCATACGATTTGAAAAATGAAGCATGTAGTCACACAAATAATTATCACATTTTTCTGAATCTTTCCTATGAGATGCATTGAATTTCATGTGCTCCAATTTAAGTGTTAATATTTGAATTAACTTTAATAGTTACAGTTATTTCATTAGTAGCCTCAAAAGAATGTTGTATTGAACTTACATGAAATATCAACATCTAATGATAAGAGTATTGTTTTGAAATTCTTGCTTCTTTTATTAGAAATGGTAAGAAGATCATCTCTAGCATGCGCGGTCTCAAAGCTAGGTGAAAGCCCGTCCACAGGGCTAGATGTGGCACTCTTCATTAAGTTAGAGCTGGGGATGTCCACAGAGCCCAAGGCTGGTACTCTTGAGTGGCCTCAGCCTCAGGAGGATGAACAAGGACGCAGATACATGCAGACTAAGAATGGCTTGTAAGCCTACTTATGCTTTTTACATTTTGTTATTATTTTTCAAATCACTAACTGTATGTATATTCATGTGCATGTTGTATCCTTCTAAAGTCGCGGCCGATTTGTGCCACTTGCAAGAAATGTGTGAATCTGTTGGGATATCGCTCGAAGACTCTTTCCTATGAATGCTTGGAAATATATTGGGAGGAGTTCAAGGTAATTGCAATTTATATTTTAAATTCATTTTATATTATTAAAGTCGTTTTCTTCTTTTTTTCCCATAAAAAAGCTAGTTCCGAGGGTTTTCCTGAAGCCGCTATAAAGTCGTTGTGGGTTAAGAAATGTAGAGTTAGATACAGCGATTACATCAACCAAATGAAGATGAAGCTGAAGAAACTCCTCGACATCACAGACGAGATATGGGAGCTCTACACAAGTGGTTTGAAGAAGCTTGAAGTTGTAGAAGCTTCCACAAGGTGTTCCATCAACCGGAAACAAGGACATGAGAAGGCGCCCCCCATACAGTGTCGGCTCAATTTCGTTTGTCGAGACAACAGAAAAGATGGTAATATACTTGTTTCCTAATTTATTTTCTTTTATTTTTTAAAAATTCTTCTTTATAATTATTTTTTATTTTTTTCGGATAAAAGAGAATTCAAGAAAACATCCCGCGTTTTGAGAAGTCTTCCAAAAGACTCACAAGTTTACAAAACATGGACGATTCTCAGGGAGTGATGTGTTCCCAGCAAGAAATGGAAATTGCGGTAAATATCGACTTTCAATTTAATTTCATTACTAATTCACTATTTAAAAAATGTAATATTTTTTTCGAATGAACAAGTAATAAAAGTCGCATAAGAAAGACGGGCTGAGAGAGAAGAGAACCGCGATCTTGATGCCATTTTCCTCCAGGTTCCCGGGGAAGATGAAGAAGAGAAGACAAAATCCTGGAACGGGACAAACGACGAGCCTCTTCTTTCCAGATGTTACAGGCTCGTCCGGAAAACATGCCCAGTTTCACGAAGTTGATTCTAGCAAGGTCGACGAGGTAGTCGAGGGACGAGTTTAGGAAATGTGCGCCCAATTTGAGACGGAAAACGAGGTCTTCAAGAAGATGATGAAGGAATTGGAGATACATGTTGCAGCGGCCGATGAGAGAGTTGAGAAGATGCTCGAGCAGATGAACCAGTTCTTCCAATAAATGGGAAAATAAATAGATTATTAGGATTCAAATTTATGATTTTAAGAAAATATTATTTTAAGCAATTTAAAATATTATCGAATTTTATTTTAAATGCGTAGTTAATTGTTAATTTATAAATTATAAAAATCTGAATAGTAAAACGTACCGAGCATAATAGGCGCTCAACAAACACAAAGTGGAACCCACCGAGCACCAAGGTTGCTCAGTGATGTATTCTCTACCAATAAAATTCCCAAAACGGGAAACTTTTTTTTTAACTTCTAAAAATGGGTAATTCGCGTTTGGGAGATGCG
>JAYDZE010005451.1:0-10724 GCA_034509125.1 Monilaria moniliformis
CATGCAGGTGACTATATCATCTTTCCAAACACCTAAAAAATTAGGAAAGTCTCAATGTGGTAGTTATGTAAAAATATTTGAAACCAAGTTCGAAATTTTAAAATTTGCGTAATTTAATTTCATCTATCCACGAAAAAAAATAATGAAAACTATTTTAAATGAGGAATTCAAACAATATTTTTTCTTACCCAAAACTATATCTTAATAATCCATAAGTTGTACTATTAGGTAATTTATTACCAGAAATTGCACCAAAAATGTTTGAACAAGGAACAAAAATGAGAATTTGCCCTAATTAATCAACCCCTAAATAGCGAAATTAAGGGAGTCGAATTCGATTTGACGTCGTTGAAAAGCTACTTTCACTAACCTATGACACAAACTTTATTATAATAAAAATTATAATATCGCCAGTTATTCATTAAAATTAATTACTCAAAAAAAAAAAAATATAAAGAGAGAAGAATTTTACACGCGCATACACAAAAGCGCGCAAATGAAGTGCTGCCTCTCTCTCTCACACGCACACACACACACACACTCAACAGTCTATTTGGTTGTCTTCAACACCCCCCCCCCTCTCTCTCTCTCTCTATCTCTCTCTCTGTCTCTCTAGTTGCTGCATCACTTTCTGCTCCGAGAAACACTCTTTCTGTCTCTTCCCTGCCGCGATTCTGCTAACTGAATTCATATCTCCATTTTGCTTCATCAATGGAAGCTAATTCTTCCGGCGAAGATTGCTGTGTGAAAGTGGCAGTTCACATCAGGCCTCTAATCGGACTCGAGAAGCTCCAGGGCTGTAAGGATTGCGTCTCCGTACTACCTGGGAAGCATCAGGTACTACAATCAGTCCCAATGCAATTGGGGGATTTTGCAAACAGTTTCAGCGGGAAAATAAATGTGATTTTGATGCTTTGATTGTTCTATGGGGCCAGCTTTATGCTGTTGGGGCTGATGATTTGTTGAAAATCTGTTTTTTGTTTGATACTATAGTATCCCCCAATATTTTCAGCTTTTCATTGATTTTGGAAGTGTTTGAGGGGACATGCATGTTGCTCTTTAGTTGTGGCGATGTTTCAGCAGTCTAGAGTTTGATCAGAGTTTTATGGCGGAAGAATCTATTTGGTGAAGTTTGTTTCACCATTGGCTCCTGAAAATAACTTTGTTGCTTGAAATTGACAATTTTTGGAACATAATTCAGCTTGCTGCATCTGTAATTTTAGATTTTTGGCACCAAATTTTGTTCTAAAATGCATAGGATTTTGGTTTTGGGTGCGTATGATTGTGGTTTAGAGTTCTCTCTTTTCTCTTTTGGGGTCGACACATTTATAATTCGTTTCTCTTTTTATTTCATTTGCGGTTTTTTTTTTTTTTTGGGGTGTGTGGGGGGGGGGGGGAGGTTATCTGAGAACATCGTCTATGTTGGTGGTCCTTTATGCTCTCCACATCTATTTTATACTGGAACAAGAAGCCTTTTTAGTTTATTCTTGCAATCTTGCTTTTATATCTGCTATGAAATCAGAGTATATGATGCTTCACTTAAGCTGCAAGAATATGAATTTATCTACCAAAAAGAAATATTTAATCTTTTATTAGTCTGAGATTAATGTCACTCTATCATGTTACTAAGGAAACAAGAATTCCTTCTGTTGTATGCATTTGTTTTTCTTTGTTTCTTGTTTCGGAAGCATACCCTCCTGGAAGGAAGCCGTAACTATGATCATTTTTTTCTTTTACAATGCTTATGTGGAAAAGAACCTAGATGCATGTATATGGGAGTGGGATTGTTTTGTCATATTCACCCATATAATTAAGTGTTTCTAGTTGTTCGTGCGATAAGGATATGAGAAGAAAGGGCAAGCAATAGTATCTTAGAGATAGCCTCCCATACATTGTTATAAAATCAAGAGATAAGTATTCTTGGTACTTTTAAGCTATATTAGTTCGTTCTCCGACTTGTTAGTAATGTATCTGACTCTGTTTTCCCCTTTATTTATTTCACTGGGTTTCGTCTTATTTGTAGTTTTACCTTTTGTGGCTTATTCACTTTGCTGCACAATAATACAAGACATGTTATATTTCCTTCTGGTGAAAATTCATGGTTTTTACCCATCATCATTTTTCTATTATCTTATTAACTTGTGGTTGCTGTAGGTCCAAATTGGCTCCCATTCATTTACATTTGATCATGTTTATGGAAGTACTGGTTCTACCTCAACGGCAATGTATGAAGAATGTGCAGCTCCTCTGGTTGATGGCTTATTTCAAGGTTATAATGCTACTGTTCTTGCCTATGGACAGGTATGTCACAATCTGGTGTAACTTTTTTATGAATGAGAATCAACTTTACGATGCTCTGTCGCTGCAATTAGTCTGTTATCTCTGGTTTCCTGAAATGCTATACATTGCAGACGGGGTCTGGGAAAACATATACCATGGGTACTAGTCTCAAAGATGGATGTCAAACAGGATTAATTCCCAAAGTTATGAATGCATTATTCCGCAAGATCGAAAGCCAGAAGGGCGACACTGAATTTCAACTGCATGTTTCCTTCATCGAGGTTTGTCCAATAATCCTTGCCAGATCGTACTATAGCTAATCTGTTGCAATCAGGTCAGTTTACATGCATGGGATCAGTTTCACATCATTTCTTTTTAACAAGCCCTTACAAAACGAAAAGAATTTTTGAGTAGAGGAATTCTAAAATGTAGGCATATCTAAGTTTACTAGAGTATAATTGTTTCTCAGATTATTATTTCTGGCACCATCTATTTTGTGAAAATTTTGCCAATAGTGAAAATAGGGCTCCTGTTAATGTAATACTTTTGAAACCTGCATTTGCCATCATTATAGAACTGTGAAACATTTCTGAAGTTAAATATGCCTAACAATGTTTCTGTTATTTATTCTCATACTTTGAAACTAAGTATAGAATAATTACATTCTTATTCTCTTCAAGATATTAGATTTATCTTGAAAGTTGAACAAACTATTTTTTCTTGCCTCTGCCTGCATTTTTTGTTCTAGGATTTCAGTATTTCTACTCATACTGGCTCAATCACATTTGGTCATATTCTTGAACTTTCTTGAATGATGTAATTACTTTGTCTAAAAACTAATGAAAGCAACGTTTTCTTGTACGTGAATATTTTGTGTTTGTATGGACTAATCTAGATGTCTTATGTTGTTTCTGGTGTATATGGACACTGAATCTATATATGGCACTTGGATATACGCAACATTATAATCCATCATATTTCTGATGGACACTATCATTATTTACATGTCAAGATTCACAAGGAGGAAGTAAGAGATCTTTTAGATCCCAGTTCTTCCAGCAAGCAAGAGACAGCAAATGGAAATGCTGCAAAAATAACCATCACTGGCAAACCGCCAATTCAAATTCGTGAAACATCAAATGGTGTGATTACACTGGCAGGATCAACTGAGTGCAGTGTGAAAACTCTCAAAGAAATGGCTGATTGTCTGGAGCAAGGATCACTAAGCAGGGCCACAGGGAGTACAAACATGAATAACCAATCGAGGTATACATTTATTATTATTATGTTCTCTCATGTAACCAGAGACAATTGAGCCTACACATCACCTTTTTCCTATTCTTATTCTATAACCTCAAAAATAAGTGAACAGTAAGTCTTTCTTGTGTTGGTACGATGGAAATTCTAGATGAAAATCATACTCAGTTGTTGAGTGAGATGATTTGTCCATGTAAACAAAATCATAAAAATTTAAGTGATTCTATCATTTACTTTAGTAAACCTGAACTTCATCTCATAATTGGGAAATTCTCGATCTGTTCAAGAAACCTTAACAGATCCTAGTTAGCAATCAATATATATTTGGAAAATTGATGCTGGATCCATTAACCTAGATTTGTTTTAAGCTGCTGCTGAGAGTAATGGTTTCTCTGCCCTCTCTCTCTGTCACACACACGTACACAGCCGCTCTCATGCCATCTTCACCATTACAATGGAGCAGATGCGTAGGCTTCATCCAGGTGATTCTAGTGACAGCAATCTGAGTGACTGTATGACAGAAGAATATCTATGTGCCAAGTTGCATTTGGTGGATCTTGCTGGATCAGAGCGTGCCAAGAGAACAGGTTCTGACGGACAACGTTTTAAGGAAGGTAACTATCCCTTGAAATATGCCTTGCAGATATAATTGCTTTTAGTTTGACGCATACTGTGTATACAGGAGTTCACATTAACAAAGGTCTTCTTGCGCTTGGCAATGTTATAAGTGCACTTGGTGATGATAAAAAACGGAAAGAAGGTCTTCATGTGCCGTATCGAGACAGCAAACTTACTCGGCTTTTGCAGGTGTGGTCTATCTACATTCACTTATCAAAGGAAAAGAGCGTCATTATAGCTGTATATTTAATGAATTTTTCAGGAGATTATCACTGCCTCGTTGCTTTAACATCTATAATCATACGTTCTTCTCTATAACAAGTTTATCATATATCATAGATACTTGGTGCTTACAACAGGAACCTTTTTTATGGGATCAGCATCTCTACTATGCTGTAATAGTGTTTGTTCATATATGTGCTGACTTGGGAATCAGTGGATAACTTAATTTTAATATTTTTGTTATTAGCTTCATCAAGGAAAAGACGAGCATTTACCCCCCTTATCTGCTGATAAATCATTTCTGGGATTGAATTCTTAAATCATGCACTCATGTACAGAGCTATTAAGGGTTACTCATAATTCTTAGCCAGTGGTTTTACTCAGTTTTTTAAGCTTAAGCTGCTTACCTCTTTGGTTATCTGCAGGATTCTCTTGGTGGGAACAGCAGAACAATAATGCTAGGTAATTTTATATATTTATAAGTTTGTTCCCAGGGATTATGTTCGTTATAATTTTATATGGTCCCATATCATATTGTTAAGAGTTAAGGCTTGCTTATCTGGTGGACTGCTATACATTTTTTTTCTCACTCCAGTGTTTGCCCATTTTAACAGCATGCATTAGTCCTGCTGATGTAAACACGGAAGAAACTCTCAACACTCTCAAGTATGCTAACCGTGCTCGTAATATCCGGAACAAACCTGTTGTAAGTTGATATCTTTTTGCTTAAAGCTTCTCATATTTGGTTGGGCATTTCCACTATATAGAGATGGATACTTTCAAGAAGAAGTTTGCTGTGTCCAAATGATCCTTTGGTTCTCAATGACCAGATTAACAGAGATCCAGTATCCAGCGAAATGCGGAAGATGCGTCAACAGTTAGAATATCTGAAAGCAGAACTCAGTGCACGTGATGGTGGAGTTTCATCTGATGAATTACGGGTTAGTGCAGCATCTACTTTTTACTTCTTTTTTTGTATGGACTTCTAGCAGGAAGTAAATACCTTAACTGGACTAACCCACCAATCAAAAGCTTATATTTGTTTCTTTTCTACCATTTTCTTGTGTTTCTTATACTTAATATTAGAACATTGTTCTTTACTTTCCACCCAGTCATGCTTTTAAATAACTGAAAAGTACATACTTCTTATCCGGCTGGTATTTTAGTTTCTGGCAAGAACTTTCAATTTATGATATTCTGTTTCCATCTACTTCTGGATTCAGTTATTCAACCAAAGTTCACATTATTTTCACATTTAGTTCTATATGATAGGTTTTGCCTGCACTAAACGATGTATAGTTCCATTTAAATTGATTTATCATTAAATTTCTCCACAAGTGTAGAATTTTAGATTAAAGGATAACTATCTTTAAAAAATATGTGTGTTATTTATCATCCCAGTAATATTCGGAATCAGAGTAATCTTGATTGTAAATTTCCACCTGAATGCTCTATCTATTTGAGAAATCCATAGACTACAGAGGAAGAGCTTTAATTGTGCTAAGACATGCAGGTTCTTAAGGATAGGATTGCTTGGCTTGAGTCCACTAATCAGGAGTTGTCTCGGGAACTTAGTCAGTTTCGTAATGGAGGTGGTCACGTTAAGCGATGTGAAGCAAAAACTAAAGTGAGTTAATGTCTTAAGCAGGCAACGTCAAATTCATCGTTTGTGCATATAAATAACAAATAAGTGTGTGTGTAATGTCTTCCCAAGTAAAACTAACTCAAATCCTCAGGTCCGCGAAAGTGGTGTCACAAAAAACGAAGGTCTGAAGAGGGGGTTGCAAACTATGGAGTCCTATGATTATCAAATGAGTGAAAGCAGTACGTTTCTCTTTGTTAGAAGTAGCTTCCGGCTTGGTGTTATTTCTTTTCGTATCAGTGAAACATAGCAAGCTCAAATTATTGATAGAGAAAGTGAAAATTATTAGTCAAATTTTACGTCCCTTAAAAAACTAAAATCACTTAGGAATTATAGCATACTTTTGAGACTCAGATGGTAATGTTTGCAGGTGATCATGGAGATATCGATGAAGACACAGCAAAAGAATTGGACCATACCTACTTCCAGAATAATATGGATAAAGAATTGAATGAGTTAAATCGACAACTGGAACAGAAAGAGGTGCTCTCCGTTCCCAATTCATGGTGTAATCTCTATGAGAACTTTCTTGTTTCTTTTTTGATTACACATTAGTTGCATGAGTAGTAACCTGAGTTTAGAGGAGTTAAGGTAGCATTCTATTCTTACCATTTTACATTGTAACATTTTTTGTGAGTTGAGATTGAATGTAACTCACTGATCTTATCCTATAACAATTTGCAGTCACAGATGAGACTTTTTGGAGGCTACGGCACCATGGCTCTAAAACAACACTTTGGAAAGAAAATTTTGGAACTTGAGGAAGAGAAAAGGACCGTGCAGGTCTCGCAATCAGAAACAAATTACTGTATATATGTTTTTGATCATTATGTTTTCTGTTATAAGTCTGATGATTTCAACAAATGTAGCGGCTGCAGCGAGAGAGGGATCACCTGTTGGCAGAAGTTGAAAATCTTTCTGCTACTTCTGATGGACATGCACAAAAACTGCGAGACGCACATGCCCAGAAGCTAAAAGCGCTTGAAACCCAGGTTTTGTCCATTTTCCTTTCTCACAACATAAACCGATATAAACAATCACTTTATCACATTGTGATTGTATTTTTAATTCCCATATATTTCACATTATGTACATATCAGATACAAGATCTTAAGAAGAAGCAAGAGAATCAGGTTCAACTTATAAAACAGAAACAAAAGAGTGACGATGCGGCTAAAAAGTTACAGGATGAAATACAATTCATGAAGGCACAAAAGGTCACATTTTGGTCTCCGAGATAAAGTTCTGGGTTCTTTTGTTTATTATGATTCTGCCATTCACATTCCTGATGTTTCGACTTTGTAGGTTCAATTGCAGCATAAGATAAAGCAAGAATCAGAGCAATTTCGACATTGGAAGGCAACTCGAGAAAAGGAATTACTACAGGTGATTGACCTGCATAAACTTAAGCAAAATATAATCATCTTGCTCTGGATTTCTGGAATACATTTCCCACTACACAGCCCCTATGATAAACACCATGGATCATGTTTCCTTCTGAACCACTTCTTACCATCTTTTGAGTTATTACTGAGGCATGGAAATGTTTTACCTGCAGTTAAAGAAGGTGGGTAGAAGAAATGAGTATGAGAGACATAAATTGCAAGCTCTGAATCAGCGCCAGAAAATGGTGAGCATATTTGTCGGACTTTTGTGTCCCTGGACCCATACTGTTATCTTCAAACCTCTTTGTTAAGAGAATTTGTCAAGTCTCTTGAATTTCAATAAATACACAGTTGCAGAGATTTATACATCTATTGTTTCACTTTGCAAAGAAGGTTACTTTTTGAATCTAAGTAATATATTATCCCTAAAGATCAAATTTTATCTGTAAATCTGAAGGATAATTATTGTATCTATTATTGATGCTAGCTAACTCGTTTTATTTCAGGTTCTCCAAAGAAAAACTGAGGAAGCTGCAATGGCTACCAAGAGGTTAAAAGAATTGCTTGAAGTACGGAAATCTTCAACTCGGGAAAACTTAGGTATTTTTCTTGTATACGTAAGTTTTGTTTTCATCTAAGTTCTACAACTTAAATAATAAAAAAAATTCCCCCAAACTGCTTGAAGGTGATTTTCCAGGTTAAATTCGTAGAATTGACCATTTTAATAAATTTGAATGGAAACTAAAAAATGTCTTGAAAACAGTCATTTTTATTTCTTTCCGGTACTTTTGTCTTTGTTAATTCTTTTTGGTTTTTTCCCCTCATACCAATATGACATTCTTTGCAGTGAATAATAATGGAAATGGAATGAGTGGGCAGGTATACTAATTCTCTTGTAGGTATCCTATCTTTTCCTACTATTTTAACAGGCCATATAATATAAGTTTTTATTTCCAGAGCAATGAAAAATCCTCACAGCGATGGCTTGATCATGAACTAGAAGTAGTGGTCAATGTTCATGAAGTTCGTTATGAATATGAGAAGCAAAGTCAAGTGTATGTCATACTCAACTTTCTTTTTATCACTTAGAGTTTTAGAATATGCTTGCCTGGCTTGAGCACACCTCTGGAGTGTCCTTGACATCCAAATCACGGCATTATTTTGTTAAGTCCTACTCATCTCATGTCCAGACGAGCTGCATTGGCAGAAGAGTTGGCTGTTTTGAGACAAGTTGGCGAAATTGTTTCCAAGGGTGTCAGCCCTTCTAGACAAAAAAATGGTGCTTCCAGGTGAGTTATAAACGCTAGTTCTTCTTTGTATTTCTGCACTATCTATTTAACTGAATTGAGAACTCATAGAAAAATATCCGGCTGTACAGAAAAAAATAATATTGGGATTCTAATAATATTTTCTCAACTGCTGTTAATTGTGTGTGTGTGTGTTTTTTTTTATATTTAATTATTGTTCTTAAATCAGGGTATCTTTGATGTCACCAACTGCAAGGATGTCAAGAATTTCATCTCTTGAAAGCATGCTGAGTATTTCATCAAATTCACTTGTTGCAATTGCTTCACAACTCTCAGAAGCTGAAGAACGTGAGCGTAGCATCAGTAGTCGTGGACGCTGGAACCAGCTCCATTCTATAGGGGATGCCAAGAACCTACTCCAGTATATGTTCAATCATCTTGGAGATGTAAGGTGGGTAATTTCAAGTTTTCTTGTCCCGTTGAGAATTTCAATTTTATTCTGTTTTATGCTTCTTTTTTTGCTTTTAATCAGCTTTCTGGAATTTTATGTGAATTGACAGGTGCCAACTATGGGAAAAGGACACAGAAACGAAAGAGATGAAAGAGCAGATTAAGGAACTCGTAGTCTTATTACGACAAAGTGAACTCAGACGGAAGGAAGTTGAAAAGGAACTGAAAAATAAAGATCAAACTGCTTCTGTTGCAATGGCGACACCTCCCACAGTATGATTTCCTTTTATTTGTCTTAACAATCTCCTCTATGATCAAACCGTGTCTTGACTATTCTGTTGGTTCAGGCAAACTCCCACAAACACACAGCTGATGAGATGAGTGCTCCTCTGTCCCCCATTTCAGTTCCGGCACAAAAACAGCTCAAATACACAGCAGGAATTGCTAATGGGACAGTGAGGGAATTAGCAACATTCATGGGTCGACCACCAAAGGTTGAATCCTACTCCTCTGAATCAGCCTTGCTTACAGGTTACAGCATCCACTTTTCTAATACAATAGTGTTGTTGTTGCAAGTGCAGACGGGTCAGTTGCCTATGAAGAAACTAGCACTCGTGGGACATGGCGGGAAACTATGGAGATGGAAAAGGAGTCATCATCAGTGGCTCTTACAATTCAAGTGGAAGTGGCAGAAACCATGGAGACTTGCAGAATGGATTAAACACAACGATGAAACGATCATGAGGGGCAGGCCTCGTCCTGCTCTCTCCGATGCTATGTATAGAAATGGCCACTAGCTTTGTATATCTCAACAACGTATATACCCTCCAGCTACAACACACGGTGCGAGGCTGTGCAATGGAATAAGTAGAGGTGAAATTCATTCTCTCTCTATTCCTCCGACTTTCATCTTCCCGATTTGTCAACCTCTTTCTCCATTGAAAAATGCAGGTATAGTTACTCCTATGAGGTGATGCCATCATTGAATACATCCCAACTTCACCATTCTCTTCAACTTGAAGGATTTCACATCTGATGTCAGATCCCCATTCTTGTATATAGTTTTAGGCTTGTGGATATTGTAATCATTTTGTAAAGGAGGTATAGTTCAAATGCTCACAAGGATTATTCTTTTATTGATTTCTACTATTTGTCTTGTGTATTAGGCCATCCTTACCAACTCCAAAAAAATCAGTTACAATTATATTTTTAGCTGCAACGTCACTATTTCACTATTTAGCCACAATATTCATAATCTAGCCCCAAAATAATCAGCTCCAAATCAGCCAAAATTCTATTTATTTTTTCATTTAATCAAGTTTTATTATTTTTCAATTTCATATATTTATTTAAATTGATGTATTTGTAAAATCAAAATAAACTGCTTTCTGGAAAGGTCAATATTTAAGCATGGCAATACCTCATCAATTTACTACTATCATAAATATTGAATTCCAATAGGACATATAAAATTCCTGACAGGACAGGTAAATTTCATAGCTAGCTCTATTGGAGTATGTATTATTTATATTTCTGTCAATTTTTGTTTCAAGCGTAACTTGATTTTATTTTCAATTGTACACAAGAAATATATTAGTACTAGTATTTAATAATGTGACTGTA
>JAYDZE010005462.1:0-10723 GCA_034509125.1 Monilaria moniliformis
TTTAGATTTGAATATTATTGTGAACTTGTGATGGATACAAGATATTCAGAATTGAGTTCTATGAAATAATAGTATAATTACTTGTTGAATCTTAAACTTTTTTTTAATTTTTGAAGCTATTATTGAAATTGCTGTTTTAATCATTGCAAAAAAAATGGTCATGTGTCACGCGTCTATGAGTAACAAACAACAGGCGATGAACGTACTTAAGCACGCTTTCTCGTGCACGAGCTACATGCTTAACAGCCCGCACCAGCATATGCTCGGGACGTTGATCACGCACCAACACATGCTCAGTGCATGTTGGTGAGGATACCCCCAATATGGTATGACTATTTTGCCTTAGTAAATAGCAGTAAATTGTTAATGATTACGGTAATAGTATCGCTTATAGGAACATGGACATTACGAAATTGGGTTTCCTTCATTATCATATGCAGTAGAAATTAAAGTTGAAGTAAATAATAAGCATAGATAAAAATGTAATTTACAATAAATATGACGCAACATCAGTTGACATGGCGCAGCCGCTACACGACAAAAACTTGCTTTGATTTAATTTTTGGCCAAATGACATTTCTAGCCCTACATGTCTCCATCGTCATTCCACATTAATACCATGCTACATATTCACAGTAAATACCCTACCACTAATTTGATATTTTTTTTCTTGCATCAAATTGCACAACTACTGTTTCCAATAATTATTATGTCTTTTACTGAATATATATAACTCATATTTTTATTTGATGTACTATTTAGTAGAGGATTAATTCTGATAATATAACTAAAATAAAAGCTTCAAGATTTTTCATGGTTGAAATGGCAATATGATTATTTGTTTTCTATTTATCTTTTCTTTATAAATTCCTACTAATATTAGGTATCCCATTTATGAATTGACCAAGAAAGAGAGTCACCCTTGAAAGTGAGATGTCTTGCCCATCTTTAGCAACTTGGCCATTAATATTTTCATCTTATAACCTTCAAAATGGACCAAATATCAATTATTATTTCAGATGTGACATTTATTTGTTGAATTTTCTTGCAATTATGCCCTATTTATGGAAATAATGATAATATCACAATAACTTTGAATGCCAACCGACTCTTTCCGATTTGATATCCGGCCCATAAAAATCTTCAAATGCAAATTCTTAAGAAATTCAAATTAAAATTTTGGATATATATGGGGTGAGTTATCGCAAAAATTCCTTACTTTGTATGCCAAGAACATTTTAACTGGCACACATTTAAAAAAAAAATAGTTTGTAGATGCTGGTAAATGTGTTTTAACAGATAAATGGTATTATTAAGGGTCCCACTATGTAGAAAATATGATTTTTTTGTAAATAAAATGTGTTAGTAAAGTTGAAATGTAAAGTAGAGTGTGAGGTCATGACTCATGTCATAAAAAAATTATATAATCTTTGTGGACACCAAATAAGGCAGTTGTCGTATACTCGTGGTGGCAAAAGAGAGTACTTTTATTGCAAGAACAGAGAACGAAGAGATTCAAATGAAAACTCGCTTTATTAAGAGAATAGAGAACTATTTTCAACCATTTGATCACGAAAATCTACGGTGAATGCATCTCTTTGTTGGATGATTGCAACACCATGGTTCGAATACCATGAGGGGCGAAAATTTTATTTAATTTCATTTTCTCAAAATGCAGTCAATTTCACTATGAATGTAGTGACTTTATAAGTTCAATTCAATATTTTTAATTTTCACGATAAAATGTAATATTTTCGATACATATAAAGTTAATGAATTCGCAGTGACACTAATTGCATTTAAAATAATGAAATTTTCACTTGTCATGTGATTTGAACACAGGTCATATTCATCCAGCAAAAAGATGCATCTATCGTAGATTTTCTTAATTGAAAAGCTAAAGTAATTCTTGCACCAGACCTATAAAGTAATTGTACCGACTATTGAACCTAGAAGTAATATACGATATTTGTTGTATTTATAGATTTCGGTACAATTACTTTATAAGTTTAATGTAATTACATTATAGGTTGAGTAAGAATTTTCACAGTTCTCATAATAGGAAGTTGATACTAGGTAAACCCTACTTATGTGTAATATCTGTAAATCATACAGAGGTGTATCATGCTCGGCTTATAAGGCCAGATTGATTAATATTTTTTTGACCATATTGAATTTCCTTTTAATAGTAAAACTTATTATATATATAAATGAATTGGAACTAATTTTAATTTCTTAAACCCACTTGATACAAATTCCCTTTCTTCCCAAGGAGGACTTTCAACCAAACCCCACAAGTATGTAGGACTATGACTTTCAAGGGCCTGAATCTGGACTCTTTTATTTTTCGGTTTGATTGAATATAATTCTTGTAACGCAATCTGGATAGTGATTGTTTGGAAATAATAGAAACATTGGTTTGTAGCAGCATTACTCTCGTGCTAGTTAGTTGTGTTATCATATGAAATGCATTTTTTTAATTGAAAATTCTCATATTTCTTCTAGAATCTTCCTACCTTTGCATGCGTCGGTTACAAGGATAGTTTGGTCTTTTTACGGAAGTCTTGACCAGATGTTCGAGTTTTCAAACTTTCCCTAAATGTATCAAATATCAATCACCATAATTAAGATAAGTAATGGTATGTAAATAGATCTGACTTTCATAGACATGCACAGATAGTACTTATTAATTATCTGTCATTCTGATATAACTATATATGTTGACTGTTGAAATGAAGATAAATCTATAATAACCTCAACTAATGCTACAAAAATTAATGAGTTGACAATTGTATGGAATTTTAGTGTATTAATTGCAAATTAAAATTAAATCAGCATTAACCCTACTAACACTTGAGATCTTCAATACAGCTACTAGCACTACGTTCAGACTTTATTTTAAAAAATGAAATTTGACAATATAAATTTTGAACATATCTGCTATTTGGTCAAACCCCCTATATACTGCATCACTGATAGACAAATGATCATAGAGTAGAAAACTAATTTGGTGAAAATTAGTTTAATCTTTAATACATCACACACACACTGTCACACACATGTATATGTATATATGTATATATGGTGTGTGTGTGTGTGACTTGACTGGGTTGATTATATTATAACATATTAAATCACAGGTGTGGTGTTAGACATCTACCTACCTCATATAGGACACTATTAATTAATTCAGATTGAATTTTCAAACGAAGAATTGAAGGAGAAACTGTTCAACGTTTGAATTTACAATAAAGCCCTTATGCTGCATCTCAAGTGGGTTGACATGTCCAACATAATCATGGCTACACTTTTTTATTAAAGTTTAAATTATACTATTAGTTAAATCCGCCCAGATTTTTAATTCAATTATTCTAATATCTTGATACTTTGGATTTTGGTTATGGCTGTAAACAGAAGGAAGAAGTAGCTACAATAATAATATAAAAATTGATTTAGTAAAAAGAAAAATGGAGTGTTCATAAAAGTATTAACATAACATGTTTGAACACATTTTTATTTTGATTAGGATCAACCCATTTTGACTCAATTACTTTTCTTCCAGCGGCATTAAATGTGTTTTAGTTTTCATCCTCTTTTTCTTTAATCCACTCATTCTTTAACAAACCTCAACAATAATTTAATTAATTATCTTACTAATTATTCCAATTCCTTCATATTGTGGACCTAATTTCCTTTGGACATCAATTATTTGACATTATTATGTAGATGAGATTACTATAAATCATTAGTACGGGACATATTTTGAGATAAAACAATGGTTCAAACGACTCAAACAAACAATCAGAAAGCTCCAAAATATAATTAAAGCAATAATGGGACGCAAGCAAATAGATCCTGAATTATATTGTGGGACCCGCGCCGCCGTGCGTCACCGCTCTCGTTAGACTCACGTGACCCACTTAAATTTCACCACCATTTTCATATTATTCCCTAGACAGTGCAACCATCTTATAATACCAACTCCAAAAACATCCCCCTTATTAATTTTAAAATTTATATGTCACTTTTAACTATACCCAATTTGGCACCACCCTACTAATTTTAAATAATTTTAGTTCTCTCAAATAATCCACTTTTCGCAGGGTATATAATGCCCCTACTCTTCAAGAAGTATAGTCAAACTTGCTCGAAGAAAAATCTTGTTAGCAAATGCAAACTCAAACACAAATTATGGCCTCTTCTTTCTTCCAATTCCAATTCCCCATCCCTGAATACATGCCAAGGCCAGACTCCGACTCTCCTCATTCCCTTTCGTGGGAACACGATGGGGGCATCTCCGGACTCCCCTTTAACGTTAACGACTCCGAGGAAATGCTCCTTTACGGCGTCCTAGCGCAAGGGGTCGGCAAGGAGTCGTCTGAGAGAAACTCGTACTGCCCTAGCTACTCCGTCAAGGCGGAGGAGGAGGTCAGCTCCTCCTCGGCTGCCTCTACCGCCTCCGCCGGCAGGGAGAAGAGGGAGAAAGCCTATAGAGGGGTGAGACGGCGGCCGTGGGGGAAGTTCGCTGCGGAGATAAGGGACTCCACTAGGAATGGTGTGAGGGTGTGGCTTGGAACGTTCGACAACGCGGAGGCGGCAGCGCTGGCGTACGACCAGGCGGCGTTCGCGATGAGGGGGTGTGCGGCGGTGCTGAATTTTCCGGTGGAGAGGGTGAAGGAGTCGCTGCAGGAGATGAAGTGCGGGGTGGAGGAAGGGTGCTCACCGGTGATGGCGCTCAAGAGAAAGCATTCGATGAGGAAGAAGAGGAGTGTGAATAGGAAAAGTAAGCATATAGAGAGAGAGGTAGAGGGAGAGAGAAGCCATGATCACAACAGTGTGGTGGTTTTGGAGGATTTGGGAGTTGAATATTTGGAAGCCCTTTTGAGTTGTTCATCTTCTTCCTCACCATCTTCATCACAAAGTTGGTGATTTTGCCATTTTATTTTTATTTTTTTGTTGGGTGTCCAATTATGTTTCTTGATCACTTTCTATTGGTTCTCTCTCTCTTTCTTGTGAATTACCTAAAGAGAAGGGAATCATCGGAAAAAGTTATTGTAATGGATGTTACATGATGAAACACGAGATTTTCTATGATTTTTTACCATTCTGTCTATTAAATTATTAGCGTATGTAATTTGCACAGAAGTTGCGTGAGAATGTTAAATCAGAATATGATTTCTTGAGTAATTTATATGATACGACTAATTGTTTCAACTTGAAGCAACTTGCTAATGTACCCAATCATGAATGGTATTAGTATATAGCAAAATGTTTCGATCACTTAATTTGAGTGACAGTTGGATATTTTGATCGTTATCTCTCTTTTTGTTTTATGGTGAAATGTTTAAAAATGGAAGTGGCGTTCAATCCAATTGAGAGTGGGGTATTAAATTGTTTGGCATATCATAAGATTATCCTATTATTAGTTTTTGCCTTTAAAGTTGACAGTGATGGGTTACCCGATAGTCAGCACCCCAATTGTTGTCTATGTATTAGCTACTAATGTAATCATGTCTAGCTTACTCTATTTTTCCCAAATAAAAAAAAAAAAAAAAGTTACCAAAGTTTAGAGGCTCTACTGGTTAATTGATATCTTATGTACCATAAAATCTTGCAACTGATAAAAAATTATAGAAAAAAATTCATCATCTCTTAAAACAAATTATTAATAATATTATAAAGCTTTTATTAAATGGGTTATCCCAATCTTGAAATTAAAATATATTTCAAATTTCGCAACCCCTCCCCCTCTCTCTATATAACACATGACCGGCATATTTTAGTATTAAATATTTTAAACTAGCCCACGTGCAATAGAAAGAGAAGCAAAACAATTTTCATGTTTGATGAATAAAATGTTGAGGAAAAAGAAACTAGAGTTGAAGAAATTAGTTACATATTGGAAGTGAAGATGAGACAGAAAAAATAAAGAATTTAGGAAGGTATAGTTCTATTCCTATGTAAACACCCACGTTTTAGAAGGCCGCTACTGAGTTCAATGAATCTGTCAGTATTTACACCTAAGTTTGAGAAGTATATTAGTTTCTTAAAGCTCGGATTTCGGACTAGTGATAAGGCCATTATCATTTCATATAATGAGTCAATTGGGTGCAGACTTTATTCCTCAATTGTCACGTGAAAAATATTGAAAATGGAAACATTCATGAAAAGATGAATCTATACTATTCACAATACCTTTCTACTTCAGTAGCTCATGTAACAATGATTACTTACCACCAACCAATTCATGCAGGACACACAGTACATATTTGTTAGGTTTGAGTACATATTATTTATGTAATTTTTTGATATTTTGGATTTTCTTATGCATGAATCAGTATATTCCAACTTGATTGACAAGATAAAAGAATAGAATAAGGGAGGAGAGGGAAATGGACGACCTAGGTCATGGCATTTCTTGAAAGGGATTTTTTTTTTTTGGTATGGGATTTGGAGATAAGTGGACAGCCTGGGTCATGAAATGTGTAAGCACAATATCCATGTCAATTCTTATCAATGGTTCACTCACCTCATCTTTTCAGATCTAGGGGGGACTGAGGCAAGAGGATCCCCTCTCACCCTTTATTTTCTTGTTCGTGGCGGAAACCTCCAGTCGTCTAGTGAGCAGAGAAAGTAAAATGGGAATTATTGTGGGAGTCAAGGTCAGGAAGGATGAGATCCCAATCATTCATCTACAATTTGCGGATGACACATTTATCTTTGCTCCGACAAAAAAAAAGATCCTGGCGAATTACAAATGATTGCTACAATGCTTTGCCTTGATGACTGAGCTCATAATCAACTATGGAAAGTCTGTGCATGTTTCTTTAGGATGCGAGAATGAGTGAATTAAAAATTTCTTAGATACAATTGAGTGTGGGGTTGCTAAACTGTCAATTAGCTACCTTGGCATTCCTTTGGGAGCTAATCCAACAAAGACTGTCATGTGGATCCTTGATAAAGTGGAGAAAAGACTGGCGATGTGGAAGACACCCACTCCAACGGTATATCAGTTCTAATCAAAGCAGTCCTCAATAACCTCACCATGTATCATCTCAGTCTCTTTAGACTTTCGAGAAAAAAAATGGCTAGATGTATTATCCAAATGCAGAGAACATTCTTCTGGGGCAAGAAAATAGAGTGATAAAAGCTCTTCTAGCATGTGGGGTGGTCAGATTCTGAACTTCTTCAAATTTAGTAAGAAAGTGCAAAATGTTGCAAAAAAAAGGCATCCTAGTGAAAATTGGAAATATGGCAAGTATTAAATTATGGCTTGATAACTCGATCGGTGACGGTAACCTCAAGAGTCACTTCCCCAGACTCTTTAGGATCTCTACACGGCCAGGATGATCTTATTAAAGAGATGGGTTGGTGGGAAAATGGGAAATGGGCTTAGAAGTTGAAATGAAGAAGAAATCTCGTCGCTTAGGAGGAGGAATTGGTCGACACTCTATACCTTGTCGTGGATCACTCTTCCCTTAGTGAAAGTATGAGTGATGTGAGGATTAGCTCTTTTTATAAGTCAAATATTTTCTCTGTCTCTGACTATTATTTTCAGGTTACTCGTAATTTGGGAAAGGAAATAGACCAATCTCGTCATGGTACATTGACATGGAGGAATGTCGTCCCACCACTTGTCCAGCTCTTGGTTTGGCTTGTCCTACAGGGCATACTCAATACGAAAGACAGACTATTCAGACTTGGATTCTCTGGGATTGAAGATGATTCCTGTGTTTTTTGCAAGGAGGAGCAAGAAATAGTTGACCATGTTGTTTTCGGCTGCAAATTCTCATGTAGCTTGTGGTACTTTTGCTACAACCTCTGGAATCTCACCTTCTGCTTGCCCAAGAATTTTGTTATGTGTTTTTTCACCTGGATAGACACATCTCTCTCAGGTCTAATAAGAAGATATGGTCTTCCATCTTTTATGTGATTTCGTGGTCCACTTAGTGACTGAGAAAGACAATCATATTCAAAAGATGGAATCAAACTAAGATCTTGATAAAATGCTAATTCTATGGAGACTAGGTTTGTGGATTAAAGGATAGTGCCGGAATTTTCCTTTTATACCGGGACAAATTTGTGAAGAATTACTACAAGTCAGGAAGTGGTAAGGAAGTAGTCAGATAACCAACACTCAAACTGCCATATACTAAGGATATTGGAAGGAACCCGAACGTTCTCGACGACACAAGAGATGTATGCTAGTTGATTGAGTTGAGGATGCAATCCAAATGGAGTAAGCAGTGGATAGGTTCCGTGCTGGTCCTTTCTCCTACTTTCTCATTTCCTCTTGTTGCCTTCTTTTCTTGGCTGTCTAGGTAGTCTTTTATTCTACTATATGTATTTGAGCGTCTGTGATGTTACTCGTTGTTAGGAGGTTGTTATTTATAGTTTAAGCTAATGCGATTGCTCTAGGCTAGTGTATATAGACTACTAGCTAGTGGTTGTTTTTTTAGAGATTGGCTAGTTGTTCATTTGCTTTTTGAACTTTTGTTTTTGGACTCTTGCGCGCCTTCTTGTGGCTTGAGCCTTTTCATTTTTTTTAAAAAGAAAAAGGAAGAAAGTGAGAAGAAAAAAGATTGTGTTAATTCTATATCTTTTACGGGTACCAAGCAACCATAAATACCACTAAGGGTCCCACAACAAACTCAACAACTTAATAGCAAAAACATGAAATAAAATATGATAACAACTTAACTAAAAAACAATTTAAGATAATAACTCAAGCCATCCAATCTTCATACACGTGTATGGCCCCAAATGTTTCTTTCTCCATATTTGACCTCTGACTAAAGCTTTGCTTTCCCGAATACGAGAGTGCTACATTATCCCAAGATTGCTCATTTAGCCAATTTTTCAAAAGCCATATTTTCCTTCCCCATCTTCTTGTTGCGATTAATACTCAGCTCAATGTTCATAAAATTATAGATCTTATTTTCAAGTCTTTGTCCCCAAAGATTAAAAAAATAGAAATTTCTTGAGAACAAATTTAAAATCCTCCCAAGAGATATGTGCGAGAGTAGAATTGGACCAACTAATCAGGAGTTAGCAAATTTCCTTCCCATGATTGATGATAGAGTGCTAGTCAACGACAACGATATGAGTAATAAAAAGAGACCATGAAGCAATGGTGATACGTGGACTGGTAACATTCTTTAGAAGAGATACATCACATGATGTATCATCAATCTCTCCGGTAAGTCAAGGTGATAGGTGACCTTGCCAATTCATTCAATAACATGAAAGGGCACAAAATCCTTAGTTGATTATTAGATGTTTCTATGCAGGGAGACTGATTGTTGCCGGAATGGTTGTAGTTTCAAGTAAACCATTTCTCCAACTTGAAACTCTCGTTCAATCATGCTTTATCTGCATAGAAGTTCATACGATTTATAGCTAATTTCATATCACCTTAAACTATTGAATCTTTTGAGTACGCTCTTGTACATAGTGTCCTGCTTCAGTGTAATTACTAGGAAGATAAGCTTGAATAGAAAATTATGGATGTGGGTAGCCATAAGAGCCTTAACAGTTTTAGTGTTGAGATTGCTATTATAGTTAGTGGTGTACCAATACTTCGGCTAGGGAAAATCACTTCATCCATTGCTTTGGTTTTGGGTGAACCATACTTCTCAAATTATTTTCAAGACACTAATTTGAGTCGTTTTATTTGTCCATCCGTCTGTGGATGGTAAGCTGGGCTTATATCCAAACTTGTGCCCACTAATCTGAAAAGTTGCCTAAAAAAATCACTAGTAAACACTTTATCTCGATCAGTAACGATGTCCCTTGGCTAACCATGTAACTTATAGATATGGTCCATAAAGTCTTTGTAATGCTCTAGGCAGTGTAGGGTTGTGATAGTGGTAGGATGCACGCATACTTGGTTAGTCTATCCACAACTACCAAGATTACACTTTTACCGTGTGCGTTAGGCAATTCTTCAATACAATCCATAGTTATATGCATCTAAATCCGTTCTAATAAGGGTAGAGGTTGTAAGAGTCCTAGATAAGGACCTCTTTCATATTTACTCTTGAGTACACACATCGCAACTGCTAACCCATGCTATAACATCTGTTTTTAGCCTGAGCCAAAACAAAGTCTAAAAATGCTTACATAGGTTCCTTGAATAACATAGTGGTCTCCATAAGTATATTTGTGGAACTCTTTAAGTAGAATTTGCCTCAAATCAGCAGCTCATCAAACATTAATTTTCCATTTGTAAAGGAGTATGTTACCAACCAATTCCCACTTAGAAAGATATTGAGGCTATAAGGTTTTGGTCTCCTATGGTCTTTTTGAAAACTTCATCACCTGGATAGCTATCCACAACTTGCCTAATCCAAGATAGAAAGACTATCATGATGGTTGCATAGTGTTTTTCTTCTGCACCCATTTTTGGTAAAACATCGACAATCTTATTGTCAATTTCCTTTTTTGTAATGGATCTCATAATCGAAGCCAAGGAGTCTGACCACCTATTTCTACTACATAAATACAATAATTTTTTGGTCTAACAGAACTTTAAATGTCTCTTGATCTGCTTGATAAATAATTTGCGTCATTGCAAATAATTGATAAACTCGAAGAGTTAATTGTTTTCGGGTAGTTGATTGTGTGTGTTTATCCTCCTTATGCTCAGCTTACAATCAATTATTCGTATTTTATGAAGTTTAACGAGTTTATTGAGATGATGCAGCTTAAATAGATAAACGGG
>JAYDZE010005473.1:0-10723 GCA_034509125.1 Monilaria moniliformis
TCGGATCCCTGATTCATATATTAAGATTCAACACGAAAAGCCTCGAAAATCCATAATTCATGTAGATCGGAGCAGTCAGGCAATCAGAAAAAAGAAGCAAAAACACAGAAACAGATTCACCAATGTTTATTTATATTCCAGTTTTTTCTCAATAAAGACTCACCAAGTGGGAGGGGTAGAAATAGATGGGGAAATTGATGATAACAAGATCTATTGAGAAGAATATACATAAATGAAAACAGAGGGTATGTTCATCCTCTGTCTCTCTTCTACCCTCTCTCTCTCTATCTCCAAAGGTCCTTCTCTTGCTTTCTTTTTCTTGGTTATTCCACTCCTTTTTAAACAAATTCAAAAGAATGGCATTCCTTTAACTTACATGGCAGGACAGATATTCTTATTATTTTTTATAAAATAATTTTTAGGTAAAGAGGAAGAGAGAGAGGTGCATATGCATTTTATAGGACTGGGGATTGTTTAGGACATCTCTGGTTGAAGAATATCTCAAGGTAGATGACAGCAGATGAGCTCTAGACATGTACTACAATTTACATTTTGCATTTATAATATATTTTTATTATGCTATAATATCCTACGAACAATACCAGATATGAAAACTACATTTAAAAAGTTAAATGTGATAGGCACGACTTAGTTGAACTTTAATCCACACGTAAAAGATAAATTATACTTAGAAAACCAAATGTGATAGAGTCGATCTTACAAGCCATTAAACCACACATGAAATACAAATCATACTTGAAAAACTATACATGAAATGCAAATCATACTTGAAAAACTATACGTGACATATTCAATCTATGAGATCTAAATCACATATGAGAAAAATAAGTGTGACATACTCGATCTATAAGACTTTGATGAAATCCAAATACATTCAATCTTAAAAATATTCAATTCAGCATATGACCATTATTGCAGACATCACCTAATTTTTGCTACAGATTTCTCTGCTTGCTATTGGATAATAGGAGTTTTGAAGGGTCAGTAAATAGGAATTTACTCTCTACTCAAATTCATATAATTTTTTAATTGAAAAAATAATATGTTATGTATTTTGCCAATAAAAGTTTGTGTTAGTATTTATGGTTCTTTATTTTTTCTCCCTTTTGTTTTCGGTGATAAAAGTTAAATCCAGGAATCCCAGGTAAGTGCTTCAAGCGTGATAAATGAATACTTTTACATTACATAAGTAGGTTTTTACTTTTTTAGAAGCACACTATATTATATTGTATAAAAAACATATATGTGCGTGTGTGCGTCTCTCTCTCTGTAAGTGTGGTGAGAGAGACGTATGGACCATTTAAATTATTACCGCGGGTAAAATGTATAAAATGGTAATCCAATTCCCACCAACACTGTTAAAAGATAATTCCTTGTATTAGAGCATTCACATGGTTGTATCCAATATTAAGGCATAAGTGTCACATTAGTGATTATCTTAATTTTTAATTACCTCACACTTTTCCATTAAAATACTATCCCACTTCTAACTATTTAATGAACTCTACAGTCATTATATTATGTTTTCTACATATTTACATATAATTTATATTGATTTTTTTGTAATTATATTTAATTACACCAATAGTTAATTTTTATTTAATAAATTATAATTAAAATTATAAAAAATAAATATAAAAAATGCTCTTAACATTAAATTTGATATTGCTACAACGCACACTAAAATTTTAAAAAATAAAAAATCACACAACATAATAATTTAAATAATAAACGAAAATACACATAAAATTAATCTATGTTCAATCGTGCCCACACGTGCTCAATTTGATCGGATCAAAATTGATGATGTGTTTTCTTGTCACGTAGTGAAGTACCTCTGCTAAGGTACTCGTTGAAACCACCACCGAACCTTGATTTATTTCCCCCTCAATATTGTTGCTCGTCGCACTTGATTCGTCTTCATCCTCAAGTATCATATCATGTAAAATAACACAAGTAAGCGTAATAGTATTTATAATGTTTTCTTTGTACCATAAGCGACTCGGACCTCTAATCATTGTCCTACACGCTTTGAAAACCCCAAATATTCGTTCCACATTCTTTCTTGCAGCTTCTTACATTTCCTTTGAACTTCTTTCTCTTGGATCTCGAGGATACTGAAAGTTCTTTACAGAAGTGGCCCATTCAGATATATACCATCTGTTAAGAAAGATCAATGGTGATGGATGCATATCAAATTTCAATCAAAATATTATAAAAGTAAAAGGAAAATACCTAGTATGCGTGATTCCTTCAGAAGATGGTTGGTATATTCAAGTAGCTTTCTCTCGGCGGCAAGAAGTGCTTGAATAGATTCTCGAACGGGAGGGATTCCGGCGGTAGCAACTCCAGGGACTCAAGCTATACTTTGCATAATTAAATGTTATTGAATTGTCATCACAAACAACACACTACATACAACCAACACATCACCTCATAAAACTAGTCGATCCACACAACTAGCTAGCATTAATATTTGACTAATTAAAATTTGACCGAGCAAATTTTTTTATAATTGCGAGTAGATAAGCCGCCACATTCCACACTTAAAAAGTTATAGTCCAATTGATAAGCTCACATTTGAGAGTAGGTTAGCTAACTGTTAATCACTTTCGATAAGTCATCTACTTGGGTAAGTTATAAGTTAGCTGTCTAAACCAGCTTATATCAACCAACAGGTGTCAACAGTAAACCTAGTTGTCAAGACTTACACTTAAGCAAAAGCAATAAAATAATTTAACTAGTGTATTCCCCCTCCCCCATGCACCAATAATTACTTGTTCGGAACCAATATTTTCTTTAAAAAAATTACTTATTTATTTTAACAAATTAAAAATATTCATTAAAATTAATGAATATATTCAGTGTTCAAATAATGCCATAAATATATCATGAATTATATTTTTCGATCTTAAAAATCAATGTGTCCTGTGGTCTGTCGAAGCTGTCGTTCCTTGTAACCCTGGAATGTTAATTTGATTTTTAACTTTTCATATTACATGATGTAAATTTATATACGATTTATTAAGTTTATCCTTCATAGTACAATAAAAAACATAATTTAAAACTTTTTATTAATTCAATAGTATTAAAGTATACTAGATTTGTCCTATGTGCGATGCACAAAAAATATTACTAGATTTAATATTATAGTTTAATTTTTTTATTTTCTGCAAAAAATTCATCATTTTCTTTTCGTAGTGACTCAAACCTACAACTTATTAGTTGGAGTGAAAACATCTTACTAACTAAATTACATTTCATTATTAAAATTGAAATTGAGATTCTTTTAGTTTATATCAAATAATAGTGATATTATATTTTTGTGAGTAAATTTTAGTGATATAAATCTATATGGATTTAGTATAAAATAGGTCGTTTGATGAGGTATTTTTTGTATAGAAATGATCTATTTGATACTATTATATGAGAATTTTTTTTTACTATATAATTAAAATAAATATTCGAAATGCTTGTGTATCCTAGAAAATGCTCATGCCTTGATTCCAACAGAATTTTAGTGTATATTGCACTCTATTTTGTATTACACACGCTTATGAACTATTTTTTAATTATTACGCTAAAAAAATTATCATGGTTATACAATTTATTTTCAACTAATTAAAAATTAAATTATTTTGGTATGCATGCAACCTAATAATAACAACAAATAGATTGTAAAGAATTTCACTAATTTTCTAAAATATGGACAAAATCATATATATGAAAATATAATTCATTGAACAAAATGTATTGTTAAATCTCTTGTAATATACCTAATCATTTTAGACTTATTTCACTTTTAATTAAATTTGAACATTTAATTTTTTTAAAATATTTATGAATACTTATTTAAAATAAAAAATTACGATATTTGTATACACATTAACTAAATTGTGTCTATAGTAATAATAATCATAAATAGATTCATGGACACTTATTATTTCTATATAGATAATTAATTGTAAATATTATTAATTTTGTAATAAGTAATTCAGTTGCTAAATAACATAATGCCAAATTTGAAAATAAAGTTTTGGGGGAAATTTTTTTGGTAAAGATTATGCTTTTATATAGATTAATAGATATATAGATATTCCGATGTTAACTTCTTTTATATATTATAACAATATAAAGGATGACACATCTTACAATTTTGAATTACAGATCATAGTGTAATTTACGAAGAGTTAGTTGAGGAGCCCACAAAGTTTAGCTTTTCTTTTGTGTTTTGATAAATAAAAAAAGTTGAGCTTTCTTGATAATTACTAATTTAAAGTTTTACTTACTTACGCCTACAATATAAATATTCTTTTGTTAATTAATACTCTACAAGACTACAGAAATAAAATGACATGCATATTTCCCTTCTTTTCCCAGATCACATTCCCCAATAAAACTTTCCAAAAATAGCATATACCCCCCAGAATGTAGACTTTCTTTAAGAAATTATTTTAAAAGGTAAACATAGAATTTCTTGAACATCAATGGTGAGAATGCAAGGAAAATCAAAATTCAGCAGAATAATTGGTGAGGACTTTGTGGAATATGAAAAAAAAAATAAGCACCTGAACTGAAAGTTTTGTAAATATAGGGACGGCTTAAACCATGATGCTGCTCTATTAATTCCATCTTTGTAGACTAAATCCTATTTTATTCACTAGTTTCACTGCACCGTTTTCATATCACAGCAACATTTTCTACATGGATTGTAGTCTCAAAAGCCTAAACTAACACAAATAAGGATAGCAAAATATTTTCTTTACTGGCATTCATTTGAGATATCAAACTGTAATCACCTCTCAACTCGAGGAGCATGCTGGTTGAAGACGGCGGCGATCCCATTTCTGTACGGCTGTTGTGCTCTCCATAGCTTTACAGCAACCACGGGGAGAATCAATATCAACATCATTAAACATATGGAATGCTAGACATATGAAAAACCATTTTGCTGTATTAAATCAAATTTAAGAAAGAAATGAGGATATATATATTATCTTACATATCAAACTCTTGGCATAATTAAAGATTATATCCAAGCACTAGAGGCAACTAAATCTCGATTCATCCAGCCAAGGTAGAGACATCCATCTCTCTCTTCAAGTCTATACTTCCTGCTGTAGTTCTCCAGCAGATTCTTGATTGTAGCATTTACAAACGAGCTCAACGGGAACGGGTTGAATCCGGCCATTGAAAGCCGCAGCCTCCACTTTCCAAGAGGCTCGTGACGCTCCACCCTTTCCAGCCCTTCGCAAGCTATGATGTTCACAATATCCCGAGCTAGACAGTGTTGCTCAACATTGATGCGCTCCTTATGGTCCCTGGATAAGGCCTCATCTACCGACTCGAATATGGCCAGATAGTAGTCGAGTGTCTCAGTGAATCGAAGAAGGAAAGGAACTGTGTTGGTGTTCGATTCTTGCTCAACGAGGGTAACAACCTTGGGGGACAAATTCTTGACCTTCCTCAAGAGCCTATCTCGATGATTTTGGACGCTAACACTCTCATCCGGCATGTGGTGTAGCATCATTGCAAAATTCACAGCCAGCGCCTCCCCTGGACAAACCCCAAGATGCTCACTCTCGATATCACAACCAGAAATTGCCACACCATGAAACTCAAATGGCACTCCACACGATTGTGCAAGTCTTGATAGCCTCTGCCCCACAATCTCAAGACCGCCTCCTCTTGCATTAGCTGAAAATGAATCATCTATTCCGGTGATACGGACTTGTGGGGGCCCCCCTGGCCGCGTGGCAAGAGCTTGAATAAGAGTGATCCATTGTGTACCCTGAGTTATCTGAAAATCAATTATATGTATCCGGTTTTCATTCTTCATGGCGTCTGCAATGGCCCCATTTGCTGAAAGATAACCAAACTTGAAATATGGGCAGGCTTCATAAAGCAAGTGCATATACGATAGGAGCTCAGGGCTCGTAGGCTCCTTGCACCGTAAGGCCTTGTAAATGGAGCTCCCCGAGGAGGCCAATCTAGCAACCAACCCCTCTAACATGTAAGCTCCCAGTCTCTGCAACGGCTCCCCACTAACCGAAACCATGAACTGCAATTCGTACATCAAGAATTCCCGAGTCACCACATCATTATCTCCCACAGCTTTTGCACAAGCAACAAGCATCTCCTTCAAGTCCCTCCTACCCACAATCTCCATTGCCTCATCTGATATCATGAACTCAGATGAAAGTTGATTATTATGTGCATCGATGAGAGAATCAGATGCGAGGCTAGGCTGCATAGCAGCTTCTGCTTCTCCCAACTTCTCGTTTCTCAGCTCGTTTAAGCAGTCGAGTCCATAAGAGCTGCTCAATGCCAAAGGGCAGTTGTTGAAAACACCATTATTTGTCGTATCGGATAAACAATCGGGCTGAGTACCACAGCTTCCATTAGATGAAGAAGCATAGAGTGGGTGGCTGCGACTGGCTGAAGATGGTTCAAACGCACAATTTTGCTCATATGTTTGAACAGAGAATTGTGACACAGGATTGCAGACATCAGGATTATTGCAGTTACCTAAATCATAAGATGGATCTAACAAATATGAATCCAGCCCCTCTAGGGCACCAAAATCCTCATAATTCTGAGATGTCATTTTGATCGAAAAAGGAAAAAAATCCCAGCAAAACTTGATAATTCAATCTTAGACTCCACCATTCATCTTTTTCACTTCAAAACTTAGTAAAGGGTAATAATCAATGGAGCATAAAGTTAACATAGAACTTAAGGCAAACTACAACCTGATGCTATAAATAGGAAGGAAAAAAAAAAGAGAGAGAAAGGCCGGGGGGGGGGGGGGGAGGGGGGTTATGATATAGAGAAACTATATACTAAAAGATAGGATACCACAAGATATTTCTAGACCTCACAACCTTCTCAAACTCTTTTCATACTGAACTGTAAATAAAGGAAGCTTTTTTTTTTCTTTCTCAATCTTCAACGATTTCGCCCAATTCTATTCATCGCAGCAAAAGCATAAAACCCAAGAAGCAGGAGGCGCCATGTTACTGCTCCAGAAAACATCAACAAAAGACATAGATTAACCTAAGAACATCAGATATGGTGAGACAATCCAGCAAACCTACAAAATATTGATTGTGTGGATGGTTGGGCGTACCTTTTTGCATTTGAGAAACAGTGTGTGTTTGTCTTGTTGCCTGAATTAACGGTTGATTTTGAAGTGAGTGTATTAGTGTGTGAAAATTGGTGGGTGATGGAGTCTTGATTATTGAAATGTAGAATTGTCATCGCCAACCTCATCAATATTCCCACTTTCTGTTGCTGTTAGTGCAGTCTCATCTCATACCAACCAAATAGCCGCGACTCCAGCAACGCGTGATTTTTTGTTTGATGGGTCCAACCGTTGTGATTCATACTCACCTAAAGGCATCCACACAACAAATGCCGATTAGCAATTTTTTTCTTAAAATTTTAATATCCCATAATGGAGGGTGCCCATCCCTTATATTTTCAACACCAACTCGCATTCCTAGCGCGTGCATCGCATTTGCGTTCTGATTGGCCAATAGACGCAAGTGAGAGGGAGAGGGAGAGGGAGAGCCGGAGAGGGAGAGGGAGAGGGAGAGTGAGAGTGACGCGTGCGTAGCAGCAAAATCGGCGTACGGGCCGCGGCTAAGGCTCGAATAGTTAGCAATGCTCTATTACGGTATTACCATAGAAGTGTTTTTCGGTTCTCATCACAAAGGAAAACGTGTTTTTTAATAAAATAAAATAATTCGTAGTTATTATAAAAGGGAAAACTTAAAGTAACATACTCTAATTATAGAATATTAAAGAAATTTAAATTTGAGACTTTTATCACAATAATATCAAACTCACATGTAGACCACACTAAGACAATTTGTGTCTATTTTACTAGTATACTGATTTGTTAGGGTATTTTCTTTCGTTTTTTTGAGAAAAAATATAATTCGAATTGTAGTATATATAATTGTATGGAACATAAGAAATAATCTCTATATCACTTAGTAGTAAGTCATAAACAATTGTTGAGAAAAAATGCGATGAAGCAATGAAAACAACATAGCTAAGAATATTGTAAATCGAAGAACTAAAAACACGAAATTTATATGGTTCAGTCGTAAAGATCTACTTTCATAGGAGGCTAGCTGAAATTATTATGAATAAGATTTCAAGATAATACAATTATCCATGGAACCTAGGGCAAACACTCTCACCGTTCTCAATCTCTCTTTCTACTATATCTCTCACTATATTCCCTCATACAACAATGAACGAAAATAGACTACCGTTCATCACGTAAAGAACAATTATAGCTGGCTATTTATAGAAAAAGCATAACCGTCACAACTAAACAAATCTATTAGTCGAAAAAATCTGTATCAGCCCGCTAATCTTCAGAACTCCGCCATCAATAGACAATTTACTGAAAAATATTCTGCTGATCCATCGACAACCGCTCTAGTGTTCACTTTGTTGTTTCAGCGGCTAATCACTATTAATCCAACAGCATATACTTTACAAGTTTCCACCTGGACACGAATTTCTCAGCTACCCTCTAATCACCCATTACATAGCTAGCTACCAGTACTGTTTCTGTAGCACTTACCACTAATTCCAAGCAGTACTTAAACTTTGTTGTTGGTAACACCTTAGTCACCATATCAGATGTGTTCTCCTCCATTGATTTGTTCACTATATCCCAAACAAAGTGATGTCTCGCATCAATGTGTTTCAACCTCTCATGATACACTTAATGTTTTACCAAATGAATAGCACTTTGGCTATCACAGTTGATCTCAACTGTTGTCTGCATGTTGATAAGGCCACAACTGACTGCAATATTGGTCTCCAACTTACAACAATATCATAGAGAGTAATTATGTATATAGTCCGAGACTTTCTTGTATTCATATATTCTGCATAATCAAAATCAACATATCATTTTAAATGATTTCCTTCGAAGTTATTGAATTTCAGATTCTCAATTTCACTACGACTTTTGCTAGCAATCAACATGTCATCAATATACAACAGGAGATAAGAAACATCATATTTTCCGGCATGCCTCAAGTAAACACAATTATCATACATTGACTTTTTCTAATCATATTTTCTTCGTATATTCATCAAATTTGATACCATTATCTTAAGCTTTCTTTTAAACTATATAGAACTTCTTCAATGAATAAATCTTTCTCTCATTTTCAGGTGGAACAAATCCAACCAGTTAATAAATATATATAGTTTCTTCCAAATTTTCATGTAAAAAAGTTATTTTCACATCAAGTTGCTCCAGTTTCATCACTTGCTGAGCAACCATAGTCAACAAAATTATGATAGAATAATATTTTTACAATATATGAAAATACATTATTGAAGTCTATTCCTTTCTTTTGAGTAAAACTTTTTGCCACAACTCTACTTTGTATCTAACATTCTCTGTAACTTGCAATTTTTTTTCTTGAATATATACTAAATTATTTAAAAAATGAATACATAAATTCTTTATCTAAATTAAATTAGTAGAATAAGTAGACAAAAATGATGAGAGAATTCTGCATTCTTTAGTTGCAGAGTCATTGATGAAGGAAAGAAGAGGAGGAATAAGAGAAATAATAGAAAGGGAGAGGTGGTGAGAGGATGAGAAATTAAAATTCTGGTAATATTTGTTAAAATTTGAATAAGACGTGTACTGCACATTCGCTACCGATGGAAGACAAAATAAAATGATATACCAATAATTTTAATTTCAAATTCAAATTTTAGCCACTAAAAGTAAATTCAGATGGACTGATTACTGTATGGAGAAAATATATTTAAAATTGACAAAAGATTTCTAGAAAAACTAGAATGTTTTTGAAATAACTAGACTTGTAACTAACATATGCTTGGGAATGATAACTTGAAGAATAAAAAATATTTGTTGCATGAAAATAGTTGATTTTTGGCCCAATTTTTTTGACACTACTCTGTTTTAGTATGTATAATAGATTGTTATTTTGTTCAGAATAATTGTCATTTTAATTTATAAGAATTGCTAATTTTTTCTAAGCATATATAACCTCCATCCTCTTGACTTGATCTGTATTTTTTTTAGTTGTCCCCATTTGATTTGATATGTTTTTTTAGACAATCACTTTAGGCCCCGTTTGGTTTGTAGGATAGAGCATGATGTGATACATTAACATAGCCCAACAGTGTATTATTTAGTGTTTGGTATAACATAGCCCTATTCTCTTATGTTTCATTTGGCTATTGTAACCTGCCTCCCCCCCCTCCGATAAGCTATCTGGCGCCTGAGATAGCTTTTGCACTTTCCTCAACTACCCCTCCCCTTTGAGAATCGCCGGCACTCCTTTTCTTCGCCCAATAGTCTATGTTGCGCGGCGACGATGATTTCGTCAAGTGTTGGGATCGACGGTTTGGGGCCGGCGGTAGCGGTGGGTTTCACGGCGGTAGTGGTGGGTTTCGCTCCACAGCCGCCAGCTCTCCATGGCCGCCGGCGATGGTGGGCTCGCGGCGATGATGGTTGGCTCGCGATGGTGATGATTTTTGCCGACTAGATCTGAGCCGCTGGAGATGAGTTTGGGGCTGAGATGATTTTTGTCCCATTGTTGTTCGCCGCAGCCTCTCTTGTAGATCCGACGTCCACAGCCTCGCGCCCTCGACGGGTGGGGGCTGGCGGTGGCATTGGGTTTCGTTGGGC
>JAYDZE010005495.1:0-10721 GCA_034509125.1 Monilaria moniliformis
ATATATAATTAAAAAGGGTAAATTGTCATTTACACTTATCTATAATATAATCTAAACAACTAAACATTCAATTTATTTTTATCTGGATTTTTATCTTACATTCTCAACACTATTAAATCTTTATTTTAATCTCTATTTTCATTTTTATCTTATTTGCTATCATAATTTTACTATCTTATTGTATTCTAACATGGCTACCAAACTTAATCTAAGAATATTTAATCTTAAAGACGGAAAAGACAAGAATTTAAGAAATCCAAGAACATGGCTACCCCTGTTGTTAATCATGATATAGTTAAAACATTCAGTATCTAAATCGCAAATATGTTGAAAAGCTCATACATTATTTGTCGACTAACCCTGTTGTTAATCATGATATAGTTAAAAGATTGACTAAAGCTCGGTCCACAATTAACAAGAAACATATTGCTTTATTGCAATGTGAATGACATATCATTCGGCTCATTTAGTAAGTCACTTATCCTTTAACTAATTGATTAGAAGTTCAAGTCACAAGGTATGTGTGAGTTTAGATGTATGTGAATTATATCTAAAAACAATATCATATATGCACTTTATATTTATTATTACATATCTCATTAATAAAATACTATGATTTAATTTGTTAGATAATGTATCATGGGTATTGATCGATCTTATTTTCTCGGATTTGTTTGATTCGGATATGGATCAGGAATTTGAGAGTGCACATACAAGATTTTTACGTGGTTCGATCGTAATTGATCTACGTGCACGGCTCAAAGCGTATATCTTATGTATTATTGCAGAATGTTTACAAGTGTAGAGTGTTCAACCCCTTTTCCGTCTAGTCCTATCCCTATTTATAGTAGTACATCGGACGTTGCTAGAATTGATGGCCATTAAAGAGACTCAACGGTTACAAAGATCGTGGGAGCGGTTTACGGGATCGTGGCTGGCGGTTATGGAGTAGTGGAGGTAGTGGGCGGTTGCAGCCGAGCTTCTACCTTCCTTAGTGCCGAGCTGCATGTCTCCGATCCGAGCTCCCTTATGGCCGAGCTGGCTGTTGGCCTCTGGTCCGAGCTCCCTTATGGCCGAGCTCGCTACTGGCCTCTGGTCCGAGCTCCCTTATGGCCGAGCTTGTTGGCTTGTCGTTTTTGGGCTGGACTTCTGGTGGGCCGCCAGGCTGCACTTCTGGTGGGCCTGGCTGCATATCCTATCACTTACATATTACATAACTTCAGCCGGTTCAGCGCTCTTTTTATGCTTCGATCGTCCACACCTCTTTACACCTTTACCATTTAGTAGTTCCAAACCTTTCTCCAAGGTTATCTCACTCAGTTTCAGATTCTGCAATATGAAATCACGCTCAGAAATCCAAATAACTTGAGTACCAAGACGAAGCAAACTTTATCTTGGGGATGGGAGCGATTGTGCATCTGTGTCTGATGGAAAACCCACCCTTTGCAAGCTTCAGATCATGGGTTGGCTATCCTCTGGGTGGTTTCCCGGAAACAAACGCTCGTTTTGGATCAGTCGGATAGTAATGCGAAGTAAGGATAGAGAAAAGGAAATGTAGCGCTGAGAAAGTACCAAGGTCACTGGATGCTGCAGCAAGTCTAGGGCAATATCCAATGTGATGGAGGCGACGTCCTTTATCTAGAGAGGGAGAGAACACAAACATCAGATGAGTGAACAGAGGATATTGCAAGCAGCATAATTGGCAAGGGAAAATGGGAATATGACAGGAATATGGGTAATGAGAAGAGGCACAAATTTAATCAATGCACAAAATGTAGCATAATGGATACAAGTCAAGGATTGTCAAGAATTTACAGGGCTTCTATACTTCTACCTCAGAGTACACTAGTATGACAATACCGTTACCTTAATGAGCATTAAATTTGCCAAAAATGAAACATTTAGATAGCAATTGTGAGTGCCTCAAATTACATTCAAGTATGGCTGACATATTTTTTTATCATTATTGTGGTTATTATAATTCAAATATCACACAAAAAAACAAATTCTCTGAAGCAGACTCAGTGTGGAGGGATGTAGGTGTTTTTGAGCTCCCAATTTCCCAACCACTGCACTGGTCAATTTTCATCAAGTAGACAGATGTGATTGAAACTATTTTATAATTGAACGTTGCAGCTTCATATACCATCAAGCCTTACTGGTATATGAAGATTCCCTGATGTTATATACTCTTATATGGAGTGGGATGATGGCATGCCAAATGGAACCTGCCATCATCTAGCAGTTACAATGTGATATTGGAAATGTTGATCAATCCATTTTTTTTCGTTCTACATGCTCAAGGGTTGCATTTCTTGGATATCGGGCGGCTTATGAGGATACTGAAACCATCAGAGTTAGACATAGTGACGACGATGGTGCCCACCGTAATGACGTATTTGAGATATTGGGTGAATTTAAATATGGTAGGCCATTGTGCTTAAGTAATGTAAACCTTGATGAACACCATAGAAACCCTCCACCCCGCTATTCTGTGGGGTCACTAGTTAAAAAGCTAGAGAAACTTGGTATCGGAAGACCTTCTTGTTGGAAAGATCGCACAAAATCAGGAAATAGATCAATCAAGTCTAGTACTAGAATAGATTATTTTTATTTCCATGTATGACATACAAGAACACCTATAAAAGGTGATGTAAAGTTTTTTTCTAACAGAGTTATCTAGCTAATCCCATTTTCCTATGATTTCTATACCATTTAACATGGTATCAGAGCGATCGAACATAGGAACTCAGAATTGGGTTCATCACAGTTCCACATAACCATTCTCAAACCTTTTACCGATCAAATGCAACAAGACCTGGATAACCTAAAATCACCATGTCAGACATGTCTATATACACTGATCAAAATAGACAAACAGATAATACACGCATGGTGCGAAACAATGAAAATATCATGCTCGCCGTCAAACTCGACGGAGATAATTTTCCTTTGTGGTCTCGACTCATTCAAGTAGCTATCGGAAGTCGAGGCAAGATGAGTCATGTTACCGGGACACCACCACCCCCTTTACTCGACGACCCCACATACTTAAAGTGGGAAGAAAATGATCTCACGATTTTTGCGTGGATCATACAAAACATAGAAACGAGGCTAGTGCATAATTTCGTTCAACACCGAAATACCCAAGCACTATGGAGAAGTCTGAATATCACTTACGGCAGTGGGACGAATTCGGTGCAAGTTTATGATCTAGAGGTACGAGCAAATAAAGTTAGCTAAGGACAACAAACAATTGAAAGTTACTGGAGCGAACTACAAGCGATTTGGATTAATACAGACCAAAGACAACCAAACCCCATAGGGTATTGTGAAGAGGGAATTAACCGATACAACCAGATCGTCGAAAATTGACGGTTGTACCCATTCCTTGCCGGACTCGCCGATCGATACGAAGGAATCCGGCGGGATATTCTAAAAGAACAGCCACAGCCCTCAGCCGAAGGCCGCCTTTGGCCGGGTCAAGCGCGAGGCCGCCCGACTCCAGATTTTGAAGCCGACAACCATGGCACTCGGCAATGGAGACTCATCATCATCGGGAGTGGGCTCCGGATCGGTGGCTCGAAATTACGGACCTCCGCGACAGGAATGGGGCAAGCCAATCATGGAAATAAACCGATAGAACCTGGAGACATTCACTCGTTTCGGGATGCCATCATCACAAGAGAAGGAAAAAGCAGAGAAAGATCGGATGACATGCTCTCACAGCGGGATGGCGTGTCACACCCGCGAGAATTGCTTCAAGTTGGTTGGATTTCCCGACTGGTGGGAAGAGAACAAAAAACAGAAGAGCAAGGGACGAGTAGCAGTGGTTACCAGCGAAGGGGAAACCGAAATTGGTGGAGCCGTCGTCGCCATGGGTGGCCAGAGGACCGCCTATTATCACGGCGACGACAGGCGATCGGAAAATACCAGCAATTCTGAGAAGGCGGCGGGCAGGAATGAAGGAGCTAGGGTTTGGAGTGAGGAGGCAAATATGGCGCACAACCAAGGTATAGGGTTTGGTGATTTCTCACCAAACCCTCTTATTCCCTCTCAATATATGGAAACCCCTCATAATGTCTCGAAATTACACTTGGAACCCCATAGTTCAAAGCAATTTTTATATGCATTCCCCACCTCTCCGAAATTTAAAATAGAACCCACAAATACATGCAAATCGAAAATCTGCACCTATTACTGGTAGCAATAGGTTCCAGCCCTCAAACAATATCCCTATTGCGTGTACTGTACAACATAGGTCACCCAAAAAGGATAATGCTTGGATTTTTAACTGTGGAGCCACAGATACCATGACTTATGATCTAAATGATATTCTCGAAACCTCTTAACCTCGCAAAACACATGTCCAAACTGCTAGTGGAGAATTAACCAGGGTTCAAGGGGCAGGAACTGTTGAAATATCTCCAACCCTTCGTATTTCAAACTGTTTACATGTTCCCTCGTTATCCCATAAATTCATTTCCATCGGCCATGTCACTAAAGAGTTGAATTGTACGGTAATGATGCACCCTAATTTTTGTGTTTTGCAGGATATCTGTATGGGGAAGGTCATTGGACGTGGCACTGAAAGACAGGGGCTGTACTATGTGGACGAGATTGCACAAAAAGGGACTGTGATGCTCGCTCACGGAACTGCTCATCGGGAAGCATGGCTATGGCACATGCGTCTTGGTCACCTTTCACCGGGTTATATGAAATTCCTTTTTCCTACTTTAGTTACTACCTCTGTTCTTAATTGTGAGACTTGTATGTTGGCTAAAAGTCATAGGCAGCCTTTTAGATCTTCCAATACTCAAGCCCAATCTATTTTCTCTTTAGTTCATTTAGATGTTTGGGATCCTGCCCTGGTTTTGGGAGGACAATATTTTAAGTATTTCTTTTTATTTATTGATGATTGCACTAGGATGACCTGGGTCTACTTCCTCAAAAATAAATCTGAGGTTTACTATAAATTTGTGGAATTTTATTCTATGGTCCAAACTCAGTTTCAAACTTGTATTAAAATCCTTAGATCAAATAATGGGGGGGAATATGTTAACACAGCTATGTAACAGTTCTTTACGGACAAAGGCTTAGTTAATCAAACTACATGTTCCTACAATTCTGAACAAAATGGGGTAGCAGAATGGAAAAATCGGATCCTTCTTGAAATGACTCGCGCTATACTTATTGAGTCTCGTGCACCCCAACATTTCTGGCCTGAAGCCCTCGCCACTTCGGTATACCTCATCAATCGTCTACCTACTAAGGTACTTCAATCCAAAACCCCTCTCCATATTTTAACTTGACACTCCCATATTCCATCCATCTTATCTCTCCAACCTAGGGTTTTTGGTTCTGTGTTCGTACATGTTCCTAAGCATGACCGTTCGAAACTATCTCCTTGTGCTATTAAGTGCATTTTTGTCGGTTATGGGGTCCAACAAAAAGGCTATCGTTGCTTCGATCCTAAAATCCGACAAATACACACTACCATGAATTGTGATTTTGTCGAGAGTGAGTACTTCTACCATCTTAATGGTCAGGGAGAGCCTACAATTGACCCCCTAAGCTGGTTACCTATACCTATGCCTTCTATACCTACGCCTGTGTCAACAGACCTTCCCGGAGCAGGTCCACCAGAAACAGTTAACAATTCCGTTGTGCAAGAATCTGATGCTAATTTACAGTCTTCTGAACCAAAGTGACCAAGTTCCAAGTTCTTACCGACCTCAACTGATATCCGAGGTAATAAACACTGAACCTACTGAATCATCTATTTCTAAAGACACAAGTGCTTTTGATGAAGTTAGAATTAAAGAACAGGAAGAAACCATGGCAATTGACGGTGATACAGGGCGCTACATTCTCTCCCCAAGAACTACTCGGGGTATTCCACCCAAGAGATACTCACCAGAGAGGACATGATGCAAGTCTCGATACTCAATGGCACACATTGCCAGGGGGAGTCTCTCAGAGATGGCCAAGGCATATGAAGCTGCCCTATATGAAGAGGAACAAATTCCACAGACAATAGAAGAAGCTCTCAAATCTAAACACTGGAGAGAAGAAATGGAGAAAGAGATGGAGGCCCTAGTAAAAAATGACACCTGGGAGATAAAGCGCTTACCAGATGGGAAGAGGCCCGGCTGTCGGTGGGTGTTTACTATTAAAAGGAAACCAGATGGCCCAATCAAAAGATACAAAGCAAGACTAGTAGTGAAAGGATATACTCAGATGTATGGAATTGATTATGCTGAAATATTCTCCCCAGTAGCGAAGATGAATACTATACGAATTCTTCTATTTGTTGATGCAAGTCAGAATTGGCCTCTCCACCAGTTCGACGTCACGAACGCCTTCCTTCATAGTGAGCTGAAACATGAGGTATATATGGAAGTCCCACCTAGTTTTGGGACTGAGTTTGGAAAATGAGAAGTCTGTAAACTAAGGAAGACCTTGTATGGTCTCAAACAATCACCCAGGGTGTGGTTCGGGAGATTTACTGCAGCAATGACAAAACATGGATTCAAGCAAAGCAATTCGGACCATACCCTATTCTTGAAAAAGAACGAGAACTTGGTTACCTTCTTGATAATTTATGTCAATGACATGATAATCGCAGGTGATGATGTTGAGAAAAGCAGACGACTGAAGAAGAATTTGTTTACAGAATTCAAAATGAAGGACTTGGGAGCATTGAAATATTTCTTAGGCATAGAAGTTCTTAGATCTACCCAGGGGATCTTTATTTATCAGAAGAAGTACGTCCTAAATCTTCTTGCAGATGCTGGATTGATAGACTGCAAGCCATCAGATACACCAATTATTGTGAATCACGGCTTACGAATCACTAACGGGACAACTCTAGCAAATGGAGGAAAATATCAACGACTAGTGGGAAAGCTCATTTACCTCTCTCATACCCGACCAGACATTGCATATGCTGTAAGTGTGGTGAGCCAATTTATGCACTGTCCTCAAGGCGATCATATGGATGGTGCCCTTCGAATTGTTAAGATCTCAAGGAACCTGCAGACATGGACTGTTGTTTAAGAGAAGCAATCATTTGGAGATTTGATGCAGATTGGGCTGGAAACCCTATTGATAGGAGGTCTATAGCAGGATATTATTACATTTATGGGAGGCAACCTTGTATCTTGGAGGAGCAAAAAACAAAAGGTGGTGGCATTGTCAAGTGCTGAAGCAGAATTTCTAGGAGGCAACCTTGTATCTTGGAGGAGCAAAAAACAAAAGGTGGTGGCATTGTCAAGTGCTAAAGCAGAATTTCGGGGAATAAAAAATGGACTAACTGAAATATTATGGTTGCGTAGATTACTTAGCGAAATTGGCTTTCCTCCAGCTCACACTAGTAAATATTCTGCTACAACGAAGCTGCAATTAGTATCTCAGAAAATCCAGTCCAATATGATCGAACCAAACATGTGGAGGTTGATAGGCACTTTATCAAGGAAAAAATTGAATCGAAAGTTGTTGAGCTACCATACATCAGATCAGAAGATCAACTGGCAGATATTCTAACCAAGGCAGTCAGTGGTAAAAACTTTGCAGAAGTTCTTAGCAAGTTAAGTATCGGAAATTCCGTTACTAACCTTGAGGGGGAGTGTTGGAAAGATCGCAGAAAATCAGATCAATCAAATCTAGTACTAGAATAGATTATTTTTATTTCCATGTATGACATACAAGAACACCTATAAAAGGTGATGTGAAGTTTTCTTCTAATAAGCAAAAAAGCAATACAGAGTTATCTAGCCAATCCCGTTTTCCTATGACTTCTATACCATTTAACACTTCTACATATGCACCACTATTAAGGTGCTAAAAGATAGAAAATATATAACAATGAAAAGCAGGACATTAATTGATTCCTGAGTTTCGTGGTGGCATGGTTTCAGCATTTCTTTCGCATTATTTTGCGGAGGCGGCATATTACAGTTTTACTACTGATATGGAGGCTGAACTTGATAATGTATCTGGTGGAATAACTGAATAGAAAGGCTTACTGAAAAATTATTGGACTAGATTTAGCAAGTACTGTGAAAGTGCTAGCAGTGTTCACATCCATCAGGTTGAGAAATTGTTGGAAAAAACATTTGGTGATTTCTTATTTTCTTCTATTCGTGACGGAAATAGGACTTGCCCAAGCTGTCTGGCAGGGACATTGGCCTTCAAAGTTAGCAGGTTTGGTGCAGGATACTTTATTGGGTGTGATCAACACCCAAAATGCAAGTGAGTATTAGAATTGCTATGCTGTATAGGCATGTCCCTGTTGCCTCGATAAAATCTAACTTGTGTTGTGAAAATCCAACTGATGTGAAGGTATATCGCTCAAACACTCTATGGTGAAGATAATGATGATGACACTCCGACCAACCAAACACAAGTATGGAGGAGCCAAAGTTGCTGGGCTTACATCCAGGATCTGAGGAGAAGGTTCATCTGATGATAATATGTGCTAATTGTGTATTGTTAATTGGTATTATTTTCGCTAATTTTGGGTTTTCTTCATTTTTATGTTGTTGTTTGCTATGTAGATTATGTTGAAGTGTGGTCCATATGGACACCATGTGCAGCTTGGTGAAGTCAGGAAAGGGCATCCACCCAAGCGAGCATCGCTGTGTCATGTATGTATCTATTTTAGATGTTGAACAGATCACCACTTTTGTTCTATTGTTCCGTGTCTCAGGTTTTTTTTTTCATTTGTTTACTCAGCTAGGTAGAAAGTTTGACCAAGTTTTGGTGATTTTCTTGATCAAATTTTACAGACATATAGGATATGGTAGTAGTGATACTTGTACCAGAAAATCCACTGTTTACTAGAAAGAGTGATTGGTGGGCGAAAATATATGATATTGTCGCCATAAAATCTTGCGAATTCTCTTTTGACATCTCCATCTAATTTGGTTTATTTCAACATATTTTAGGGTAAATATCACTTATTGTCTTAATGTTTGTCATCGACAACAAATATGTCACAACGTAACAATAATTGCAAAATAATATCCAACATTTCCGAAAATTCATGTTTGTGTCCCAAAAAAATATTCTGGCACCCGAATAATGATGTGGCATTGCCGGAATTCACATATAACATTTTTTATGTGTCCACAATATATGAAGTGAAATTCTTTAACAAAAAACGTGTGATTTGAAAAATGTCATTTACACTCAATAATGATAACCCAAGTATGAGGTTCTAGAGATGTCCGAATTAGGAGTACGATAATTGTGTTATATATTATAGACACGTAAGAAATGCCACATGTGAATTTTGGAGTGCCACATCATCATCTAGGAGCCGGAATATTTTTGTTTTCACACAAGAGTGAATTTTCAGAAACGTTGGGTACTTTTTTGTAATTATGCTTACATTAGGATATATTTGTTGTCGGTGGCAAATGTTGGGACAATAAGTGATATTTACCTATATATATGTATATATATGGCTGCATTGGAGGAGCCTCATTTGCTCTTCGTTTGGAACACACTAGTTATATCCTCTTTCACGGAGCTAGCAATAGAGGCTTCGAACATATTCAGCAAAAAATTATATAATTTGGCATGGAAGTTGCACAAAAGCTTGACCAGTTTATCCGGGTTTTGCTTGTTTTAGAGCCAATCACTTCAAACTTGGATAGATTAATCTTCTCCTCAATACTTTTTGCCTCCACATTAGAGCTGATTGACAACTGATTCAGCCTTTTGGAATCAAAATGTGTTAGATGTGAAGTGACAGCGGAAATGGCAGTGTTATTCTGGAAGTGAGCATTGATATTCCAGTACTTTGTAGATTTAAAGTCATCTATCTCCTTTTCCCGATCACACATGAGAGCTAAAGCAGCAGACTGGACACGTCCAGCAGACTTGCTTTTGCATTTGCATTTGCTTGTTCTTTTTTTTTTTTGCATTTTCTAATCTCCTTGGCTCAAGATATCTTTTTGGAGCTATCTGGCATCTCTACAGCTTCAGTACTATTCTCGCCACTGCTCCCTTCTTCCAATGTAATAATATTTTGTGTACTGCCTTTGCCATTTGGGAATATGACCTGCATGTTATTACTACCATAACAAATCGGCCATGGTTCACCCACTAACCCATAAAAGGAACATTCATGGGTAGGGGTGCAAATTCGGGTATTATCGGGTATCCGACCCGAGAAATCGAGTACCCAAATCCGAAATTGAAGACGGAACAATACCCGATACCCGCCCCGAGAATATTATCGGGTACCCGATTTTCCGAGTCGCGTACCCGTACCCAAGAAATCGGGTACCCGACTACCCGTTTGGTTTTTTTTTATTTATAAATTGTGTCTTTAATATGTAAATTGTGATTTGTGATGTACAATATGAATCTTTGCTTTCTAATTTTTCTTAATAATTCATGCATACATCCCTTTCTGATGTAACTTTTGGATATAAGTTTAACAGCTATATGGTGTTGCACATTTGAGTGACAATTTATGATTTTAATTTTATCAATATTCTTAGGGTTATAATTTTATTGTTATTTGAAAATAATATCTATATAATTTATGTAACTATATTTAAAAAAAATATTCCCTTAGTTTATTTAAATTTCCACCTGTTTTTATTACCAAAAGCCAACATCCAAATATCAAATCATCCATCATCATCATTCATCAATTCAATCATCATTCATCATCCATCATAAATCATAATATCAAAAATCCATCA
>JAYDZE010005506.1:0-10720 GCA_034509125.1 Monilaria moniliformis
AACAAGAACAAGAACAAGAACAAGAACAAGAACAAGAACAAGAACAAGAACAAGAACAAGAACAAGAACAAGAACAAAGTACTATTCTTCCAAAATCAAGCGAATTTGGACCATCAAGTGCAGTTCCATATGTAATGAAACTTATTTTCTTGTGCCTCGTTGTATATATGTGAGGCTGCAGGCCAAAATATAGAATCTTTGGAGTGTGTTGCATTGTTGATATCACGTTTTGGACACTGACAGTTCAAGGGTCTCTGGATGTATCGCGAGATTTAAACAGCAAGTAAGGAGATTCAGCTTGCTCGTAGCTCATTGCTATTAGCTGTGAGTTTTCCAATGAAATTGATGGGAGAGAGAGAGTAGGACAAGAGTTACCTTGTTTGACTATCTGATACCAAGAAATGATATGCATGAAGTTAGCCTTGTACTTTCCAGAAATAGATGAGTTAATGTGCTGCTGCATCAAATAACGTACATCAAGTAGGGGTCAATCTTGATTTGCTTCTTGTTCTCTGCATATATATAGTGAATAAGCCGCTAGCCTTCCTTCATAACAAATCCTATGAAAGCATCGAAGCCCGAGTTTTTTTTTGTGACAGCAGAAGTTTTCTTTTCTGTTCAAACATCATTGTTGGTTAAGAATTTGGTTCTGCTAACACCTTGAAGAAATGCATTCGTCGTTGTTACAGAGTGTGTTGTCTAGTGGAACAAACTATTAGGATTTGATTGGTTGAAACATTTGACTGCAGAAATTGTTTGTAGCTTCTGAGAGAAACATTCTTTAACATGTTGAAATGGTCTGGTTGCAAGGAAACTTCTTTGTCTAATACCCATTATTTGTGGGAAACGACTAGGTTTTATGTCTCAAAACTACGCATTCATCTTCAGATAAAATTGGAACTTGGCAAATATACACATTTTAGATATCTCAATATATAGTCTTAAACTGAGAAATTTTTATTTAATAAAAAGTTAACAAGGAAAAGTAGATTTCTGATCTTTCAATTATTACACTGATGTAATAAGCTTCTTCTACTCTGGGGCGAAGCCTGAAAACAGCTAAGGTTGAGGTGTGATGCTAGTAGGTGCATTTGACCTCTTCGCCTTGAGTTCCTTCCTAAACATTGAGATGAAACTCACGCAGCAGGCTATGCAGATTATACCCGGCACTATTACTGTAGCGTAAACAATCATAACGAAGGCCCTTAAAACAGGACGCGACACCACTCCTGCAACAATAAACTAAAACACTTCATTCCCAGCTGCAAGGTAAATAAATACTATGACAAAAGAATGTTTACCTATTCCCTTATAAGGGCAACTCTCACAGCTACCTGCCTCCCATTCCAAGGCGAAATCACTCTCATTTCCAATAAAATCAGGTGGGACGCGCCCTGCAACTGCCACGGATGAGGTAACAATCTCCTTGCAACTATACCAGTCTGTCATCGTCTGCCTTGAAACTGCTCGAGTAGCTACTACAGCACTCGAGGAGTTGCTCAGACAACCGATTGTTGGGAATCCTGTCCTAGCAATTTCTTCAGGAGGGCAGCTATAGAAGGTGTAGTAAAGAAAATATGCAGCCTCTCCAGGTCTGAACGACGAATAGTTTGAGGCCATGAATCGTTTAGGGAGACATTTTTGAGGATCATAGAGCAGGATCAGAGGGTCTTCGTGTCCATAACGTATGTCTCGTACATAGAAATCTCCGAACTTAGGAAGGTTAAGGATCACTGCACCTTCACTGCTGCATCTGAGATCAGTATAGCTGCAGTTTGGAGTCTGATAGCCGCCTTGTATTCTAAAAGGGTATTTGATAGGCAAGCTGTTGTTTGGACAATGTGAAATTGGACATAGGTTGTTAGAGTTTCCAGATAACAAGAGAACGAAGAAAATCAAGAGTTTAAGAATGTCCATATACATAATTAAGATTGAGGTTTTAACTGGAAGAAGATGAAGGTTGTATATGTCTGCATCATGAACATACAGATTGGTTACTCTTAACTTCTTTAATATTTTGTCTCATGGCCTGATTAGAGGGTAAAGACAAGGGAAGCGATATGTTAGACATTGTCAACTTCTGCTAGATGTTGCAGCAGATTTCATATTCAGATTTATGTGGTTTCTTGGAATCATAGGACTTACGAAACCACAGGATTTGCAGATGCTTTAGCCTTTTCTCTTTTTATTTTTCTGGATTATTATTTCTTCTTTTTTAATTGGAGAAGTGTTGCTGCAAGCCATAAATTTTGAGAAGCCCTATATACCCTGAATAGATAATTCATTATTTTATTGATTTGCAATTACGTTTATCAGTATATAAATATAGTGACAGAGGTCAAATTATTTCTTCCATGTGTTACTAGATACTCGTTGTAAGAAAATGACTTGATATTTTGTGCATGGCCAAGAAAAAAGCAAGACTGAACTAATTTTACCGCTTAATTCATAGACCTCTCTGCTTATAGAGAAAGCCTTCGTTGCTTATATATTCCCGATACAATTTTACTTTCTTAAAAAAAATAGCAAAGTTTTTACTTGAGAATCATATATCAAGTTAGCATGCTTGGGCGGGCCTTCCATATTCATTTGATCTTAAATGTCAATGTTGTTAATGTACCTCAATTGATTTTAAAATAAAATTATATGCTTTATTAGAATTGGGAATATCGAGAGATATCGATTTAAATAATCTTTTAATCTAATACAATAATGGGCCAATATGAGTTTGAATGGTTCCTCGTTAATTAGCATGGATCATGCCTGCTTCAACCTTAATATCCTCTACTTTCTTTCTTTTTTCTCTTCTTGATTATTTGATCCTGTAATTGGCATGTTATAAAATAAGCCGTCCAAATCTTCATTTTATTTTTAAAAATTTAATTAGAATATTTATTCCATTATATTATATGAACCATGTTTCACAGTTAGAGATGTACACGAATTGGATTTATTTGAATACCGTTGTATTTGATTCGTATTTGTTAAGGGAAGTGCATATTCAAGTTGGTTTTTGAATACCTTATTAATACTTTTCGCTATTCGTATTCGATTCGTTTTAAAATATAATCAAGAAAATACAATTCTAATATTTGATTTGAAATTATCTTATCTTTTATCCTATTTGATCTGAATATATACTGTTTGCAATTTTGAAGGAGAAAATTTATAAAAATAATATTTTAATTATATGGAGCTGTATTCAATACATTTATCACATTTATGTTTCTTTATATTTATTTTTTATCTTTTTCCAAACAAATATTTAATTGAATATCATATATATATATATATATATATTATTGAATATTCTTGAATACTAAATTTAATGTCATGATTTTAAAATCATATTTGATAACTAATCGAATTAAAAAAAAAATATTTGAATATGTATTCAAATCACTAAATTTGGAATTCGAATTACTAAATCTAACCAAAATTATTTGATTGGTTACGGTATACGTCCCTGTTCACGGTGCCAAAATTCCATATGTATTTATATCTGTTACGTCATATAAGTATTCTCTGTATCGAAATTGATTCTGATTCATTAGTTTAAGTATCGTAACAATTTGAATGCAACAACCTGTGCAGTCATGTACCAAAGAATTATGGTTAATTAATTTATACATAGTTGATAGTCAAAAACTAAAATGGACTCATAGTAAAATAGAAAAGACAAAAAAAAATAGTCTTAGTGTTTATCATGTGTCAACTCTAGAAAATTTCACTCATACTGCATCTTTTTTTTTCTTTTCTTTTTTTCTTTCTAAATTCGAAAAAAAATATGGTGGGATTTGAATTCTAGACCTCATTGTTAATACAGATGACCTTCACTGTTTGGATGTCCTCTAAGAAATTTCTCATACTGCTTCTAGAGGGTGTGATGGCGAATTCCGACAAAGAGGGCAAGAGCTATTCATTCTCAACCACTCATCAACGCATTCGGAATGAAAGCAGTGTTGACACTCGGGTATGCATCTGAGTATGTCTTTTGGACAATAATCAATTAGACATATAGGACAACTGACACCATTAGGTCCGGGAAGGCGTTTGCTTTCGCCGAGTACAACTTTCTTATATGACTCGATGGTTGACTCGTTGAGACCCATCATAGCCGGTGGCTGAGGTGGTGGCGCCGCCACCGTGGCTGCCCTATTCCGTGCTGCCCTCCTTTCAGCTATGCAGCATGTGAAGCATGAAATGCATATGGAGCATATGATGGCTGGTATTACTACTGATAGGGCAATGATTTTGAAAACCTCAAGGCCTCGTTGACCTGTGGGTTGATTAAAATTTGTCACAACTAACTTTCAGTCTTTGATTAAAAAAAATCTAAAAACAAAAAAATAACATACAATACAAAGTTGACGGGGTAGGATTAGTTTATTAATCCAATTAAGATATTCTTGTTTACCAGGATTTATATATAAAAAAAGGAGTGGTTCATATGGTTTGGATCATTGTATTTTTTATTGTGATATATACTATACTTGGGAACGAAAGTTGGTTAATAAATTGTTATTTTCTAATTTTGTGGCTTAAATTTTGGTTGAAATAATTAGTAAGTACCTTTAAAAAAAAAGGATCAATAATAGTTCCCCATGATTCGAACTCCCGATCTATTAATTAGAGCAGAAGCATCTTATCAACTAAACTGCGCTTCATCGTCTAATTAGCAAGTACCTTAACTAGCTAGAAGAATACAAAAGTTGGCAAGAGGAATTAAAGAAGAAGACAGTATATGACAAATTAAAATCTTCATTGATTGGATAAATTTCTCGTGAAAATTTAAAAGCATAGGACATGACAGGTTTATTAAAAGAACAAAGAGTCATATATATAAAAACATCTTGATTATAAAAATTTCATAAATACGAGAAATCCAAAAAGAAAATAATCATGAAATGGATCTTGATAAAATTATCAATGTGTGTATTTATTTAGTTACCTAATTAAACTCCATTGTTTTCTTGAGGGTTAAGTTAAAGTCCCCATTTTTCTATTTAACAAATTAAAAACAAGAATACTATAAATGTAAATAAATTGTATATACATAATTGAACTTAGATATTTTATCTATAAAATTAATTTATAAAAATTAATTAATTTAAAATAAATAAATAAATAAATAAATATATATATATATATATATTCTTATTCAATAATTTAGGAAAAAATTAATTTTTTATTGAATATCTACATATTTATCTTCAAATCAAACTGAAAATCGTATTAATTTATTATATGTAAATATACACATTTGACTAACATTTTAATCTATTTGTTATCTTGTGGCTCTATTTAAAGAATGTACCAAACCAATTTTTCAATCTTATATTTAAAAATATAATAGGAACAATTTAAGTAAGAAATAATATAATTAGTAATAAAATCAGTTTAAATAAAACTAATTCGATTCAATTTAAAATTTAGAAATATTATATATGTACAATTTATGTACATTTATCTTATCTCCAAAAACAAATCATGAAACATCATTATTAATTCCGTCGACAATTAAGATCTCATATTCCATCAATTTATTCCTACATCCAACATTTGACTTTGCCTTAATTCCAACAAAAGGCTCAACAAAATCATATCCGAAAACAAATCGAGATTAATAACTATTTAATTAATATTACCTTTTCCATGATCAGAGTAGCACGTAATCCCTCTGATCGTGCTGTTCCGATCATACCCACAAACTCCACCCTGCGCCTCACATCCTCGGCAGTCGGGAAAGCTCCACGTCAGCCTAAGATCTCCGCCAAGATCCGACGACAGCCAGTCACCGCCGCCGCCGTCATCCCACGACACAGGGATCGGCAGCGTGAACATAGTCCTGCACATGCTCATCGTCCCCGCGAGGGTCCCCGACGTCGTGGCCACCACCGCCGACGTCGAGTTCCCGAGGCAGTCGACGGTGGCGAGGCCCGTCCCGGCCACCGCGGCGCGGGGGCAGCTGAGGAAGATGAACTCGTCCATGTTCATGGCCGCGAAGGGCGAGGAGGTCAGGTTCAGAGCCATGAGCTTGCGCGGGAGGCAGCCGTCGGGGTCGTACAACTGGATTTCTTGCATGAGGTAGTTTATGTAGCGGACTGAGAAGTTTCCAGAATATGGGAGGGTTAAGAGAGGGGCTCCTCTTCCTTCATCGCTGGAACAAGTGAAGAAGAAGTCGGGGTAGCCGCTGCAGTTTTGAGGTTGCTGTTGCCCCTGCAGCATGAAGGGGAAACGGACGGGTAAGGGATTGCTTCCACAGTATTGAGGTGGGCAAGGGTTTTTTTGAGCGTGGATTGTGTGGGAGAGGAGGAAAGTGAAGAAGAGGATGATTTTGAGAAGTTCAATTAGTCAAAGGAGTTGGATTTGTCATTTGTGTGGGGTTTTTAAGGAGGAATGGGGGTTAATGTGAGAGAGAATTATATATGTGTAGCTTGCTAAAAAAAAAAAGTAAAAAAGTCAGATGCTTGCTTGGTGGGCTAACCAAATGATCAAATTCAACTAAATATAAAATTGATGATATTAATAACATGTCATTCATTATCTCACTAAATTGGTGATTGCTTAGATTGATACGTATAACATGGATTAATGAATTCGAAATCAGGAAATGAAACATCTATCTTTTTGAGAACCGTAAGGGATTTTATTTCTAGTTTCCAACATTAATTATAAATATTTAAGAAATTATTTTAAAATACATGCGCCATGTCCACCTATATATGTTTTGACTTTTGCAAAAAATATTGATTTTACCCTTTCAAGTTGCAGCCAGGGAGTTGACTAGAACAGAACCGGGAATTAGACTATCGGAAAATTTATCTTTGCATCAATGAAAGAATTTCTGGATCATAATTTGGTGTGCAAGAATGAATTACAGGGCTAGCTTGCTTTAAGATAAGCCTAAAAAAATGGTTATATTTTTTGAGACGTTTATGAGCTAAAGAGGAAAACTCTTATTCAAAAAATGAATAGGCTAAGGGCAAAACTAGAGCAGCTGCTGAGATATACGAATTGATACGACTTCGCCGCCTTTCCCGGCCCTCATAGCATGGTATTTGATCTGAAGACCTGGTTCATATTAATCAGAAATAGTATTTTATCACCATTTTGAGCTGTGGCAACTAAATCAGTCTGTTTGCTAAGAACAAGGTTTTTGTTTTAAATTTCAAGAGGTGAATGATGCAGTACTGTTACTATTTCACAGATAGTCAAAAATGGAAATAGTACCTTCATTATCTTGCAAATTAGTGTTTACTGCGACTGCGTGAAGTGTTATCATAGCTTTTGGTTGCCAGTCATTTCGTTTTCCCACCCATGACTTGAGATCAAAGATATCTGGAATTTTAGAATGACACAGGCTAACATATTATTGTAGTAGTGGATACAAAATGAGTAAGCAGAATGTAGTATAAGAGTTTATGAGGATACAGATGATTGGATAAATAAATTCTCAAAATAGAGATGAGATGATATGATATATACCGGAGGTTGATTCATCGTTGAGATGTTTGATGTCGAAAATCCCACCAGAAGCCCCATCAGCCTGCTTGTTGATGTTACGGGATCCTAAAAGATGGTAGTCCCAGCTCCCACTACGGTATTCCTCACTCAGGAAGAGTTCAATATGCCTCGCGTCCAACGTCTGCATTGTTCCTGCATCAAATAATTGTCCAGTTTAGGGATCGATCTTTTTTATAGACGAGCATGTCAATGGAGATAATGACCATGATTTTGCTTGTTTCTCATATTTCTAAATATCTAACAACAGAAAGTGCTAGTGCAAGCTGATCAAAGATTTTGGCATGTGTTCTTGAATCAAACCATAATAAGGCAGTTTGAAATGTAAACTGATAAATGCTATCGTCGAGATTTTAACTCACCATCACATGTATCAAGGTCACAAACGGGGCATCGGACAAGCTGCAAGTCTTCAAACAGAAACGCAGTTGAATAGAGGGCAGTTAGACACTCATATTATATGCATGATTGATCAATATATTTAGAGAAAGGAATGGTACAATTTGATTGAATTACCAGCAATCCAGATTCCAGTTTTAATATTGTTTAACAAACAGTATCCTTCTTTCTGCACCAATTTCTCCGTCGTCTCCTGTTTGGGAGTTTTTATGCTTTCTATCAAACTCTCAGTCAGGAGAGCATCAGGTGAGTCAAACAAGAATGCTCCAATTCGCATCCAATCTGTTACCAGACAAATCTAAAATGAATTTTGACAGATGACTGTTTATTGTCCTCAAAAGCAGGAAAGTGCATGAAAAATCATAGAATATAATAGATAGATGTCAAGTTAAAACTTGAGGGACTTGATAGATAATCATCCCATTCACTGAAAATACTACCTTAATATATTACATTTTTTTTTCCAGGCATGACACTCAGAGCCATCAACATTCTTCAAACATTTCACTGTTAACAAAATCAAAGAGAAAACAGGAAAATGTACAGAGAAATTCATTACCAATATGCTTCTCCTGCTGACGGAACATATATGTGTGAGTTCCATCTGCAAATTGAACTCTATACATCAGTAAAAACAAATTCTCTACTCCCACAATTGTACAAAACGTCTAAGGAACTGAAAATACCAAAAGCTGTGGTATAGAGTTCGATCCATTTGAATGGGACGTTTCCAGGGTCGGGAACTTGAAGGTCGCGCAAGCATGCATATTTCCACACACTGTCTTCCATAATAATGCGATGAAACCATTTGCAAGTTACAGAAAGCATCACTAGAGATCTCCCATCCAACAATTTGGCAACCTCAGTCCATACATCCTCTTCATACCTATTAATGTCAAAGATAAATATGAGTTAGAAGGAATTCAATTAAAATACCTTTCAGATTATAGACATGCTACTGCACAAATAGTTGGATTTCAAATTATGGACAAGCTTGGTGCAATTTCTGAATCATCTAAAGTGAGGCTCAGCACTGCTTGAAGTTGATACTGAAGGAAAACCAGTTTTCAAGATGAAAATTCAATAGAAAAGTGAGGACCAGCAAATGTATCTCATGAAAAATCTTCTGACAGCGCAGAAGCAGATGCAGTCCATCTCAAAATCAAATTTGAAGGCTACGTCAATCGAGTTTTGCATGAAAATAAGTTTTCCAGATTAAACATCTATCCTAACACTCATAGCTGAATCTCATAAGATCATATTGCTTATTCTCATTACAAACAGCAAAATAGCTTCATATTTCCATCATCTGTCAGAAAAACTGAAGCTAAATTCAAAAGCAGAATGAAGCAGTGATTATCAGGAAAAAAATTAACTCAAAAATCAGGTGAATATCACGGTGTTTCTGTAAACTCAGATCTCAGAACTTATCTCGCAATCCCGTTCCATACACCCCTTCATCAATGCAAAACATAACAGAAACACTCAAAACACAAATTAGATCCTCATATCTCACTCGATTGAAACTACACTCAAGCAAAACAGTCTCACGTACTTGAATACAGATCAACAATATTATTCATCTTTTCAAGTTTCGACACTCCAAAAAAATTGAAAACTAAAGCTCGTAGACACAAACATTGAAATGCATCTAAATCAGGTACATACCAGCTGAAGATCGCGTGAGGAGTCCGGTACGATGACCGTGGGGAGGCGCAACAGCAGATTGATCGCGCTTTCCTCAATCTCTTCCCCATTTTCGACTTCAATTCCTTCAGTTCGCTGAAAGCTACTACAGTTGTGATTTGTAAAAGAATATTATATTTTGAATTTCTGGAGGTTGTATATATAGGTGCGACCGTGCGAGAGAAAAGGAATTCAAATTTTTGGCGGGTATTTGTTACTACCCGGGTCTTAGTCGGGTACCGTTTTCGGTATCCGGGTCGGACCTTTTTACTACTGAATTTTACTTGAATTGGGCCTATATTGGGTTCGGGCCTTTTTACTACACCTTAATCTTTTTTAGTTAAATACTGTATCTTAGTTAAGCTCTTACCTCAGCTAATCCTCAACAAAATTCGGACTAAGCTCCAACCCCATTGGTGAATATTTCCCAATCATATCCAAAATTAAGACCTTTGGTGTTTTGAACTAGTGTTAACAGTCATAGATATAAATAAATTACTCATTTTGTCATTCTCGCACGACTTTTAGACGTTGCAATTACAACATCTTCTATTTTTCAACAATAAATTAAACGACATCTTTTTTTTCTAGCAAATTTTTGTTTCAATCTATTCTAGTTTTCATGTTGCTATTGTGCATAATATAAACTCTGAATATAATGTCTAGTATTCGATCAATTTGCAATATTTGAGGATGAGATAATGAGGTGAGGAAATATGTTTCAATCATACGCAGAAAAAATAGTTCAAATAAAATAATTTGAATGGGAACTAAAATTGAAAATTTTCTAAGTGATAGGAATGATTGAGGTGAAAATTTATGATGAAATAAATAATACTACTATATTGTTATAAGAAAACGGTTGGAGTGATGACAGCCAAAGTTCAAACAATATTTGTATGGAAGCCATCGACACAGAAAGGGAACCCATCAATCGTATTGTAAATTCTGTGTTAAATAACACCTCGAATGTATTTGGGCCGGCTTAGCTAGCTGAATGACAAGCGTTCTATAAAATATATAAATGTGACACATGATAGGATACGGCCCAGCTATAAGCCCAACATAAGTGGGCCTTGGATTAAAACTCGGCCCACAAGAAGTCCAGCAG